>PVJC01009416.1:0-45936 GCA_004026665.1 Murina feae
GGGCCTGGGAAGCCCACCAAGCAGGCCACTGCCCCCCTGCTGCCTCTTTCCCACTCCCCAATGCCCCGCAAAGGGCCTGGACAGCTGCCAAGCAGGCCGCCGACCCCCTGCCACCTCTTACCCGCTCCCCGGCCCGCCACCTTGCTTTCCCACTTCCTGGTGCCCTGGTGCCACTTCCAACTGCCAGCATAGGCAGGCAATTGCAACAGAACCCTTTGGTTTGCTCTAGTTCCGTGGCTGTTGGCCTCCATCTTGGCTGGGTTAATTTGCATACAGCCGCTCTGATTGGCTGGTGGTAACGGTCACATTTGCATGTTTCTGTTTTATTATAGAAGATGACATTGAGCTTGAGTAATGTTAAACGATTCTTTGCTATTTAAAGAAATAAGCTCCCTAGCCCTGGTCGTGTTGCTCTATGGGTTAGAGTGTTATCTGATACGCAGAAGGGTGACAGGTTCAATTCCTGGTCAAGGCACATATCCAGGTTCGATTCCTGGCTGGGGTGCATATGAGAGGTAGCCAATAGATGTTTCTCTCTCACATCATCATCATCATCATCATCTCTCTCTCTCTCTCTCTCTCTCTAAAATCAATTTATAAAAAGTGTGTCCTCAGGAGAGGATTAAAAAATATTTTTTAAAAATAAAGAAATAAGCACCCTAAAATAATGTACATGAAGAGACAGGAAAAATAGAAATTGATTTTAAAGTAGGATTGCCATACTTTCCCACTTTTTAAGGTGTGTAGCTCAGCTTTTTCTTAGCATGAGTCAGAAGATGAAAGGGCAAGTGTTTTATTCCATACACAACATGCACTGAAGCAGGAAAGAGAACAGTGCCAGTTTTCTTTCTCCACTTATATTCCTGACAAAGCTGTTTTCAGGCTTCTCTGAATTTCTGTGAGCCTTGGTGCTAATTTTGATGGTTCTGTGAGCCATTCCTCACAAGGGAGCTTCCTGGGTGCACTCCTGCTGCTGCTGAGGGTTAGGGAGGAGGTGGGGAAGGGAGGAAGTAGCATTCTCCACATTATTCCCAGAAGTCCTCATCCCGACACAGGGCACATTGAATGGCACGGGTCTTCTGAGCTCCACCTCAGGGGATGGGGTGGCCAGAGGGTGGTGAGCATGTGGAGAAGTGAGAAGAAATAGAATAGCACCAACCAACAGAAAGTTAGGAGGTGGGCAGTACCCAAAAATGGATATATGGGCTCATTTCCATTCCCTGTTTTTTTCCAGGAAATCTTCACATACACTAAAGCAGCGCTTCTCAACCTGTGGGTTGTGACCCCTTTGGCAGTCAAGTGACCCTTTCACAGGGGTCGCCCAAGACCATCCTGCATATCAGATATTTACATTATGATTCATAACAGTAGCAACATTACAGTTATGAAAATAGCAACGAAAATAATTTTATGGTTGGGTCACAACATGAGGAATTGTATTTAAAGGGCCAGAAGGTTAAGAACCATTGCACTAAAGGTAATTTTTCTGAATTTGAAAATATTCTAAGGAAATCGTCACAGATATACACAGAGATGCTTAGCAAGCTTGTCTCACCTCTAGACTTGATGTCATGGTTCAAAATAGGCAACAAATTGTGTATCTCACATTGGGAGTTGACTAAGTAAACTATGATGTATTTATATAAGAGGATATTATACAAATTCAACATAGCATTTTTCCTGGTGAGTCTATTCTTAAGTTTTCATTAACTTTTACAAGAGATTCCTACTAAATCTTAGTTAATAATACTGATTAAGTAAAATATAATTCAATAAATATAGCCTAAAATGAACTTCAAGAAATAAATATCTTCTCAGCACATGAATTCCCTTGGTTGGCTGAAAAGATGTTGAAGCAGTCTCTATCTTTTCTTTAAAAATACTCTTAGGCACATTTTATATGAATATTACACCACCTTTGCATTAGAAAGTTATATACACACATACACTCACACAGGGGTGGGAAAAGTGGGCTTACAGTTGTGAGGGGCATTCTTTTGAGTTAAAACTATTGTAATAATCAAAACCTGTATGTCTTTTTCCATATAAACAACTGTAAACCTACCTGTGCCCATCCTTGTATGTTGTAAATATATTTGGCAGCATGAAAAATACTTACAAAAACGGTATTTCAATTTGATCCCATTTTAGTAAATATAAATGCTGTATAAGAGAGTTCTAGTTTGCATGCTGATCTGTAAAGAGCTTGGAAGTCACTGCTCTCAATAACAGGAAAAGACTAAGTAAACTGAATTGCAGCAGCTCTTAGAGTCATCAGAGAAACACAGTCATAGAGCAAACTGCAGCTCCAAACACTGGCGAGGAAGGCAGATCCCAAGAACCACAGTGCTCTGGCACAGAAGCCCCAGGCCGAAGCTGGGCACTGGAGCCAGTACCCACAGCCACACTTCAACTGTAATTGACAGACTGTCGGCTGCTCAGCATGATGGGCTAGAGGGTAGGAACTCTGGGGACCCAGCCTCAGGGGGACTCCCACACTTGTGTGAGTTTTGCTTCATATAATGGAGGTTGGAGGGGGGAAGCTGAGAAGCAGAAACTGCAAAACTATCATTCTCCAGAGCAGTTAAGCCAGGTCTTGCTTTCTAGCAATGTCATCAGTTTGGCTCAAATAAATTCTTATAGAAATTCTCTGTGGGTTTGGACCTTTCTTATGTCAGCACACTTTTGCAGTTATAGGACTGGGATACATTTTTTTTCAACATTTAATTTATTACTACTTTTTTATGGTTGAGAGTATTACAGATATCCCTCATTC
The DNA here is from genome assembly GCA_004026665.1 of Murina feae. Taxonomy (NCBI): domain Eukaryota; kingdom Metazoa; phylum Chordata; class Mammalia; order Chiroptera; family Vespertilionidae; genus Murina; species Murina feae. Next base: position 2,777 of record PVJC01009416.1, read on the forward strand.
CCTCCCTTATCCCACGTCACCCAGCCCCCACCCCAGGCCTTCACCACACCATTGTCTGTGCCCATGGGCCTGCCTCTCTGCATATATGTTCTGCGGTTAATCTCTTACCAGCCCTCTCCCCGTTCCCTCTGAGAGCTGCCAGTCTGCTCCAAGCATCCATATCTCTGGACCTATTTTGTTCCTCAGATTATTTCACACTGGAGCAGAGCTCATTCAACAGACGTGTCTGAACCCAGTCCGTTCATTTGGCTGCACTGGCAGAGGCTGGAGTTAATGTGTCGAGGGTAGACAGCAGAACTCACACTCTCTTTTTCCCTTGGTGCCTCGTTGATCAACAGGGAAGCTGGGAACTTTTTGTCTCGTCTCCAAGCTTCCCATTTCTCCTTTTACTCTCTGCACCCAGCCTGGCTGGCACCCTCATCCTTCTTCATGATGAGTGAGCGAACGAGTCAGGTTAGACTTGCCCTCTGCACTCCTCTCTCTTTGGTGCAGGAGGAAAAGAGCCACACTGCTCTTAGGTCTGAGTCACATTCTCCAATACCGTTTTTTACACAAAATCCTGCTTTGATCAATTGTACAAGTGCCCGATAATCTCAAAGCAGGACTCTGTGGACAACGGGTGCTTGCAAAATCATTGTCACTCAGATTTCCTCTCAGATTCAGCAGGAAACTGTCCTGCGCTGTCAGCCAGCCTGTAGCAGGAGGGAGAATAGCAGCCTGCAATTCAAGCGAGGCTGCCTGTTCCAGTCTGCTAGTGCACCTGTGTGCAAACCAGAGGTTTACTTGGAGTATTCTAGGCCTTTCTACAGGGTAGTTTAAAAGGAGGCTGGTCTAGAGGAACCCCTAATTGCCCCTACTTTATCCATAAAAATTTAATTTTTATCTATTTGAGTTTCACCTAAGCTTTTAGTGGACAAGATTAGCTGGTGCTAAAAGCACTGTGGTAATCCATCACTGACATTAGTAAACCTATTGTGGTATCAGTGGCATATATTATGTGACAATCAACTTTTGCTACTTGCCTGCAAGAGCAGTAGGGAAAATCATACTAAATTTTAAATAAAATAGTTTTTTTTTAAGTGAAAACTTGATAATATTATCAAAATGATAGTTTGGTAGAAATAGTTTATTGTTGCAGCCCATTAGATCTAGTCTCTCATCTTCTGCTAACAATACCCTGATTTTACTCTCTCAGTCATCCTTGCTTCAGGAAAGGTTTCACATCTGCTCCTGAGGTGAGCAGTGGACTCAATCTGAGCATCCAATCTGCCCAATCTGAGCATCCAGTTCTTCAGCCACAGTGATTGGTATAGGAATGATCATGTAATGAAATCCAAGACAATGAGATATAATGAGGCATTTTGCAAAGCACTGGAGGAGAGGTACTTCATTTTCCCTATTGTCTTTAATTTGGAAGGATGTAAGCCTGAGGCTTTAGTTGTCTTGCCACCATGTGGAACCTAAGAATGAAGCCACAGAACAGAGACTAGAGGACAGGCTCATGATAACGTTTCATCAGAACCTCTGATTTCAGCCTTGCCTGTAGTTAACCCACACCTTGAACTGCTTATTCATGTAAGCCAATGAAATTCCTTTATGGGTAAACCAGAATGGATTAAGTTTTCTGGTGTGTGTGTGTGTGTGTGTGTGTGTGTGTGTGTGTGTGTGTGTGTTTAATCAAATGAGACTCTTAATTAGCTAACAAGTTTATATGTTCTATACTAATAACTTAAACCTATCTCTAAAGAATTTTTAGTGATTTTCTGAAATACAAATATAGCTTTCATTGTTACACAGGTAATACAGCAGAAGATGTCAAAATGTCTCAGAATCATCGTTAAAGAACGATGTCTCAGAATATTAGATTGGTAAATATGTGGATTTTTTCTTAACTATAAAGGTTAAACTATATTTCAGCCTAATGCTCTCTGAGCAACTGAGATCGAGCTCCCAGTAGAGTTGGTACTGTGAATATTTTGGCTGTGTTTTAGGAGACATGAAAATACCCTTTCTCTCAAGGTATCTCCACGGATTGGCTTGGCCTCTTGAAATATAGATCAGTCACACAACATGCTAGAATAGAGACTCTGTGGGGGCCTAACAGATTATATAGGCATCTCATTTATAACGAGGAAATTAAGACTCCAAGCACCGAATCATTTTGTGTACAGCCACCTGGTTGTTGACAGCAGCGTGGAACTCAGCCTTCACATTCCTGGCCCAGGATGTGTCTGTGTCCTCCGCCCCTAAGATGCGAGCATGACCATTATGTACTTACTGCTCAAACTCTTCACACCAGAGTAGAAACAACAAATTAGACCCACAACCGTATCTTTTATTCATGTCTGTGTTAGCACACTAGTCTTTTAAGGACTTGTCATATGTAGCACAGCCACCAAGGACCTCAGTGGCTTTCATTCAAGCCAGTTCATTTAGTGCCCAGGTTCTCTGCGGTCACACCTGAGAGGCAAGCTGTTACATGCTCTGGTGAATGTCAGGGGGGTGTGCATTTATATGTTGTATAACAAAAGTACTCTACAGCTTAATGGCATGACCATGGTAACAAGTTTTATTATAGCGATTTTTGTGTATCAGAAATTCAGTGTGGTTCTGCTGCACATGTCATTGTCACTTGGAGGTTTTCCTTGTTTCCGTGGCTGCTAGAAAGGTCTGGAGAGTCCAAAATGTATTCTCCTCACATTCTGCCTGGTTTCTTGGCTAGCATGGACGAAAAGTGGGGCTCAATGAGGTCTTCTCTCTTCACAATATCTCTCTTTAGCTGTTGTTATGGGATTTATGTTATGGGTTTGATGTCTCCCCTAAATTCATATGTTGAGGTCCTAATTACCCCCTGTGCCTCAGAACGTAACCTTATTTGGAGACAGTTTCATTAAATAGGTAATCAAGTTAAAAGGAGGCCATTAGGGTGGGCCTTGGTCCAATCTGCTGGTGTCCTTATAAGAAGGGGTGTTTAGACACAGGCACTCAAACTGAGAAAAAGATGATGGAGAGACATAGGGAGAAGATGTCCCTCTACAAGCCAAGAAGAGAAGCCTGGAGCCGATTCTCTTCCCCACCCCTTAAAAGGAGCCAACACCTGACTTCTAGCCTCAGACTAGACTTCTAGCCTCCAGAACTGTGAGACAATAACTTCCTGGTGTTTCAGCCACCGGGTTTGTGGTACCGTATTTTCCGGCGTATAAGACGACTGGGCGTATAAGATGACCCCCAACTTTTGAGAAGATTTTCCTGGGTTAAAAAGTCCAGACGGAGAATGTATGCAGCACAAAAAGGAGCCGACCAGAGACACTTGCGGTCTCCATCCGGTCCATTGAAATGAATGGAGTGCAGCCGTTTTTGAGCTCCCCCCACCGTATGTGGTGACCTCAGATTTTCCAGTCCAGCTTGGAAGTTTCAGCACCCACCCTATAAGATGACACCGGGCGTATAAGACGACCCCCGACTTTTGAGAAGATTTTCCTGGTTTAAAAAGTCATCTTATACACCAGAAAATACAGTACTTTGTTACAGAAGCCCTGGTAAACTAATAGAGCTGGGCAGTTTTACTTCTTATCAAGTGGCTCAGGACTCTAAAGACCAAGGGAGAAGCTGCCTGAGGTTGGGCCCAGACCTGGTCCATTGTTACTTCTGCCATAATCTCTTGGCCAAAGCAATCAGCACAGTTCAGATTTACGGAGGCAGAAATGAACCTCACCCTCTGACAGGAGAAATGGCAGATACTTTTAAATTCTTCTGAATCTACCACAATGAGAGGACAGATGGAGGATACAGTGAGATTCCTGATTTTAGAGAATGTACGCCAATAAGAGCACTGCGCTTACTTTGGTAAGAAATTATAAACTTTATATATTCTCACTGAGCTTATAAAGTTTCAATCCCAGTAAATACACGTTCCCATCAATGACTGGGATTGAAAGAAAGCAAGCACAGAGGCCTGATTCCCTCTTTAGTCACAGCTAACATGCAGTTCTTTCAGTGAGGGGGCAGGTTAGTGTCTGGGTAGCACTGAATCCTGACTGGAAGAGTCTAGAAAACCTGCTTCTAGTTCTAAGCCAGCCTCTAACAAGCTGAGATACCTTCGGCAAGTCAATTTACCTCTTTGCACTTAAATTTCTTGGCTGAAAATGTGAGAACTAGGTCATTCTCAAAGGCTTTATCCAGCTATGAAATTGTATGAATCTTGATTAATTTTGTTCACTGCATAATAAGGATTTTTTATTACTGGGAAATCAAAATTCCCACAAATGTACTTCATAAATATTATTTTAAATTTTGCACTCACTATTTCTTTAGCCTGCTGCATCGTTGAAGAGTTGAGCTACTATCTTAATTAATTTTTAGTATTTACGATCCACTTTATCTGCTCTACTGTGCCTGAGAACAGACTATCTTCCAACTATTTCAGTTCTGGGCTTCCTTGCTGAGACCTGAAAACAGGGTTAATTGGGACAACGCTGCCAGGAACTTTGACCACACACCACTTGTCCACTAAACTCCCAACAAAGAGCATGTATTGACTTCACAGTTCATGTGTGATGAAGGTCACTTTATAACTGCCCCTGCCAGAAACTGTGACTCACAGATAAAAGATCCTGTGGGTAGTGAACTCTCCCCAGAGCCCTCCCATCACAGAGGCAGAATGCTTTTGTAACACCCACATACCTTATATTTTATGCCACAGATAGCATTTCAAGCTTCCACTTACAAAGAGTTATTGTCAAGCTCAGAGGTCAGATGAATTGAATAAAACAGGTATCAGTTTAACAGGAACTGCTGTGTGAAATGCTCTCCTTCTTCAGAAAACTCTCTGAGCCCTGTGTGAGCCCATAACAGGTCCAATGTAATGACCTCTTTGAACCACTAAAAGCTCATTTACACACTCCTCGTAACTGATCCTTTAGTTCAGAACTTTTTTGAGCCACTGCTTTCTTTGTAGTAAGCTTCAGAGCATACCCTCATTCAAAGCAATTTTAAAAGGTCTCACATTTTTTGAAGAAAATCAAATACAGAAATCTCTCTGCTGACCTCATGATCAGCAATCTGCTCGAAAATGGCAGAGTACTTATCAATGCGATGTGACTGCTCTGCTTTCTTTGGGAACAGAACCGTTGGTCCTTATTCCACCTAAGCACCCAGATTCCATCTCCTATTCCTGATCACAGAGGGCGCCTCCATAAAAACATCAAGATGATCTTCAATCTTCACTTCACTTCTCCTCCTCTCTAGCTCTCTAATTTACATGTTTGAACTCACCCTTCTTCATCTCATTGACATGATGTGTTTTCTGAGTGAAGCTTAACCGTTGATGAGTGCTCAGCAAAAACAGATCTTTTTTTACACACACAAGCCCTTTTCTAGAAGAGTCTATCTACCCCATGATCTGCCTTGATCCCATACCACAACCTATGCGCAATGCTCAGTAAGGCTAGGTGAAAGATGCTCCACAACAGCTCACGGAAAATTTACCAGGGGTAATGTTCATTTCTGTCCATTTTGTTCTACTTTATTTTGAATTATATTTAGCTCCTGAATTTATTCCTTCCTGTTCCAGTCCTAGGATTTCATTTTTAATCTTCCTTTCTCTGTGTTTGACAGTACATGATCCTTACTTTTAGGTTAGCTTTACATTTCTGGGATTTTTTTTTTCCAAGCCAACTTTTATAGAACAACTTTTTCCAACTTCAGTTCTTTGGTCCAAAGTCTTGAAGTCTTGGTCGTGATCCCTCTGGCTAGCAAATTAACTGTATCTTCCCAGCATGCTGAGTAGAAGGATTTAAGAACAATTTTACATGAAAGGGCATTCCTGGGTGTGCTGTCCATATTCTGGGTGCTCCCCCTCTCACCCAGTCTTTTCATACCTCATCTTCACTTCTTCTATCAGGCAACTTGAAAGGCTGCACTGACACAACTGCTTGATGAGAGTCTTCCTGGAGCCCAGGCTTTCTCTCTGAGCTAAGGAATCAAAGCAAACATTGCTTCTAAACTTGATGCCTAATGTGGATGCTGCTGGCTGCTGATAGCTCAGCATTGATCGCTTCTCTGGGAATTTCCCTCTGGCTGAATAGCTGCCTTGTCCAGATTATGCTTTTGCCACAGGAACATCCAGAATCTTAGACTGGTTGATTTGAGGATATAATGCCCTGCCCCCTTCCCTTAAATTAGAACAATGCCATTGGGATGTTGGAGCATCAAGTCACCTGGGAGCCTTTGATGTTACTGTGTTACATTTCAGCTTCTCCTTCTACTCAGTCCTGCTTCCTTTGCTTCCCCACAGGTGTTGTTCCCTCTGATGAACACTCTGTGGTAAAACCTGCACTCAAAGCTCTTGATTGGAGTCTATTCCTAAGACAATGGTGACCTTTTCTTGCAATTTAATGTAAATGTGGGCTCCAAGATCATGTTTCTGAAAACAACTATTTCAAATGGCAGTTTATGTAAATCTATGTGCCTGTGTCCTAACAATGGATTAAGTATCATAACAAACGTGAGTAACACGTGTTGATAAGCAAACATGACCAAGAAATAGCTATATTTATAGTTCTTAAATAATGTTAAGACTTCAACAGAATATAGAAATAGCTTCATAGTGCCTTGAATGTTGAAGTAATTCAATATAAATGATTGCACCACGAATGGGTCTCAATAGGCAGTCTCTTAAAACATTAAAAAAATCCTGTTTCCCATATGAAAATATGTCAAGAAGAAAATGTTTAACAATTTGGTAGGTTAAGTGTGAGAAGCTAGGCACAAGTCAGGCCTCTTTTTAATAAGTACAATGAGGAATCTTTTTCTTTCTACAATTTAGAACCTAGTTAGACACTATGAGGAATTTAAGTTGGAGACAGATAAATGATCTCTAGCTTATTTATATTTATTTATTTATTTACTTCAGAGAGGAAGGGAGAGGGAGAGAGAGATAGAAATATCAGTGATGAGAGAGAATCATTAATCAGCTGCCCCCTGCACAACCCCTACTGGGGATTGAGCCGACAACCTGGGCATGTGCCCTTGACAGAAATTGAACTTGGGACCCTTCAGTTCATAAGCCAATTCTCTATCCACTGAGCCAAACCAGGTAGCGCTCTCTAGATTATTTTTAAACTTCACACAAAATTTGGAGAATATGTGTGTGCATTTGGGGCAAGTGTAGAGATTGAGATAGAGATAATTTTCAAGATAATAATTTAGTGTTCTCTCTGTTTTATAAATTTTAAAATAGAATATAAATATTTCATAACTCTACCACACACACAAAGATAAAGCCTCTTTATAATTATGCCAAGGAATGACTTGTCCCTTTCAGTTTCCTTACCTATACAATGAAACTAGCAATATTTACCTTCTTCATAAAGATGTTGAGACAACAAATTTCCTAATGCACATAATGCGTTTTAAAGATGAAAAGCTTCTTGTAAAGTCTAAGTGTTGTTATTTGGATTATGCACACATTTATGAGGGATCGCAGGTACACAATTCTGAAGAGTACATTAAAGTTAAAATTTATTATGCATAACCTTTGTGGTTGTAACCTGAATTAAATATAAATATAAAAGACAACCTTCTAAGCCTCAGATGGTACTAATTTTGTTCAGATTTTCCTTGTACATAGATTGGTTAGATCTCATAATTACACAGGGCTAACTTTTAAAAATTAATGTGATGTTTGGCTTTCATAGCATTGTCCATTCTTGTTAAATGTTTCCATTAAAATTTTTTAATAAAAGAGTGGCTCTTTTCATTTATTTTGTGACTTTGGGAAGTGATAGGTATAGCTTTAGGTTTTAATTTCAACTCAACAATAAAATTTTTGCCAAAAGGCATATGGTTATAATATTCTTTTTTTAAAGTATATTTTATTGATTTTTTACAGAGAGGAAGGGAGAGGGGTATAGAGTTAGAAACATTAATGAGAGAGAAACATCAATCAACTGCCTCCTGCACACCCCCCACAGGGGATGTGCCCGCAACCAAGGTACACGCCCTTGACCGGAATGGAACCTGGGACGCTTGAATCCGCAGGCTGACACTTTATCCACTGAGGCAAACCGGTTTGGGATGGTTATAATATTCTTGATCCTTATATGCTTTCTTTATTGCTAAAAAAGAAAGGTTTAATTTTGTTCAATGTATTCCTTCTGCCTCAGGCACAATAAATTCTATTATTATGGTGAGACCTTGTTGGAATTCTCTTGGGTTTGTAATCAAAGTAACTCTTGAACTTTTCTTGGCTTTGTGCTGCAGTCATGTATTTCAAAGACAGATTAGAGACACATTATTACTTGACTTGTGACACTTGGCATTTTATTCCCAGACAGCTATCTGCTAGGAATATTGTCTATTTCTCCTTGGCTGTGTCCACAAATCTGTTAGGATCTGGCTCAAAAGCTGAAACATTAACCCAACCTGAATGTCAGTGGCGGTCACCTTTCTGACTTAGTCTATCATCTCTGTGCTGGGGCCTGTGGCTTGCCTGCCATCCACCCAAAGAAAGATAAGCTATCTCAATAGAAGAAATATTTACTTGTCTTTTTACAAACTTTTATTTTAATCTATTTCAAATGCAGGTATTTGGGGGAAAGTAGTGGCCAGTTCTAGATAAGGTGAAAAAAAGTCCCTCTGAAGAGTATTGGTATTGCCAAAGCAACGCAACGCCCTCACCTCCTAGTGCTTCATTTCACTTCTGAAAGACATTATTGTCATTATTTATAATCAATCTCTAGTCTGGAAGATAGATGTTCAGGCCAGTGATGCATATAGCTAACTAACAGTGAAAATGGTTGTTCTCTCTCTTACAATTAACATTCATTTGTTTTAAGTGTGAGGACTGCTAGCTAGCACAATAGACAAAGATGTTTATTGAAATAGGACTTGAAAGCTCATGCATGTCTAGAGAAGATGGGATTAACTCCGTGCTCACTAGAAGCATCAAGCCTATTTTTAAAGTACCTTAAAGAAGTTCAAATGATAAGCAAAACATGGGTTTGGCCAGGGGACAGCATAACTATCCTGAAGACTGCTTCAGGAGCAGATCAAAGGTGGACACTCATTCCCTTATTTACTTGCTTGATTGTATATTGAATAGGTCCTGTATGTCAGGACTGTGATCTATGAAGGATACAAAAAACAAAACAAAATCTCTGCTCTTCCAGATATTATGTCTAGTGAAAGGAATCAAACAGCTGAGGAGTAAAAAAAATCTTATGCTTTCCACAGGGTAGGTCATTCCATGCTTCAACTAGGATGAAAGACCTGGAAGTAAGTAGAGAAAATGAGGGGGGGGGGGAGAGAGAGAGAGAGAGAGAGAGAGAGAGAGAGTCACAGAAAGGAAGGAAAGGATAGAAGTGGCGAACTTTTTCTCAAATTGCAAGCAAAATCTCAATAACAACCGCAGAAAAAAATAATTTAACTCCTGGCAATCCAGGACAGATGGCTGGAGAATCCCACGTGTCCACATGCATAGCCAGTTGATGCTTCCCTCCTTGGCAGGCTGTTTTGGGAGACTCCTGACCTGCTGCTTGGTCCTAACTCACAGCTGTAATAAGTCAACTGAAGTTGATACGGATCCAGTTGTAAGAAAAAAATAATACATTTTTCATTTTTTAAAAATGAAAACTTGGCAAGGAATGGGCATTGCATATCTATTAATATTTTGCCTTAACACATTTAAATTTATAGATTGGATGAAGAGATCATTAAGAACATATCACCATTTCAGTATTGACTTCACTGTCACCTTCTCACACATCAACAAGTCTAGGTTCCCTGGGGATCCATCCCTCCTTCCTCTGCCTTCCAGTGCACCCATGTTCCTATGCTGCTGCCAGCCCCTCTGCCTGCCCAGCCCTGCACACTAGAATTGTGTAAGGAACTTGCAGAAACATCAAGCCTATTTTTAGAGTACTTTAAAGAAGTTCAAATGAAGGTAACACAGTTAAAGGCTTTCTTGGAGTAAGCAAAACATTGGTTTGACCAGAGTCCAATACCTGGGTCCAGTCCCAAAGTTGAGATTCAATCCAATAACACCCAGGCACTGGTGTTATTTTTCATCTGGAGTTGATTCTAAAATGTAGCCAGTGTTGAAAACCACTGTCCTGAGGCCTTCCACGTCTCCTTCAAAACTAGGTCTGTCATCTTAAAACCCCTGTGTACTTATCTATTACTTTGCCAGTTTCCTTCTTCTTACACTAATGGAAACCAGGCTGTTTCCTGAGGACACTGTTTCCTCTGTAATACTCTACTTCTCAAGCCTCCAGTGCTTCATCCCCCATCACATTCAACCAATGTCATTGACTAGCTTATTTCTCTGCTTAAAGGAAAATAATGATCAGAGGGAAAGCCCTCATCTTCCCATAACATCTCTTTCCATCTTCCTATATCTGTGCCTGTCAGTGTCTTCCCTGCTGGTAACATGATTGGCATGGCCAGGCTGGCATAGAAGGCCAGCCCTTCAGTTTCTGTACTAGCCTCTCACCTACTCAAGGGCTGATGCTTCCATTAACCCCTCTCTCTATCTCTTTTTTCACTAAACTTTCCATCTCTATTAGATTTTTCATACCCACAGGGGTGGTATTCAAATAATATCAATGTAAGATATGAGCACTGATTAATCATTATGGAAGGAACTGGAACAACCTGTATTCCAGGTGAATATCATCTGTTTTGCTCATCAAAATAAAATGAGCCTTTTTTAGTGTCACTCACCTTAATAAACACGTTCCCTTCAACACACAGACCCTTCTCCTTCTGCTCCTTCTTCCATCCTTCTTCTCTGTCCCTTTTCATTGCAAAACATTGTGGTCTCTACTTACTATGTCCTTATCCCATTCACTTGGGTTCTTTCTTCAGTCAGGCTATCACCACATCACACCTCTTATCATCTCTTATCAATGATACCAGTATTCTTCACAATCTGTGTGAGGGGGGTTAATTCTCAGTCTTCATCTAACTTAATCCCTCAGCAGCACTGGATATCACTCTCTTTCCTTGAAACACTTGCTTAATGAAAGGATTGTGATATTGATATTTTTGCACTTAGGTAAGATTTCAGTTGATGCATCATACTTATTGTTTTGTAATAGTGATTAACTCAATTAGTTCAAAGCTTAAAAGAAAATACTTGAAGACTCCTGCAAAAATGTCAGACTGTAAAATAATGTGTCTGTTTTTATGAGAGTACTAGGGGCCCAGTGCACAAAAAATTTGTGCACTCGGGAGGTCCCTCAGCCCAGCCTGTGCCCTCTCACAGTCTGGGACCCCTCAGGGGATGTTCATTTGTTGGCATGCTTGGCCAGCCTGAGTGAGGGGCTGATGGCTGTTTGCAGGCTGGCCAAGCCCCTCAGTTTGGACCCTCACCCATGGGGGAATGGTCAGCCTGGGCGATGGGCCAAGGGCTGTTTTCAGGCTGCCCACAGTCCCTTCAGTGTTTGAGTCCCTATTGGGGTGCCTGGCTAGCCTGGGTGTGGGGCTGAGGGCCATTTTCAGGCTGCCCACAGCTCCCATTGACCCATCGTCCCAGCAAGGCTGGCTGGAATCAGGTTTCTGGGGTTTATTTATCTTCTATAATTGAAACACTGTTGTTTTAAGCTGAGGCCTACCCAAGGCCTAGGCAGGTAAAGAAGCCTCCTGTTTGCTTCAGCTCTGTGTCTTCTATAATTGCAACTATGTTGCTTTGAGCAGAGAGAGGCCCAGCCGGCCTAGGCAGACAGTTTACTTCTGGTGCAACGGAAGCCTCCTGTTTGAGCTAGTTCCGTGGTGGTTGGCCTCCATCTTGGCTGGATTAATTTGCATACAGCCACTCTGATTGGCTGGTGGGCATGGCTTAGGCATCCCAGAGAAATGGTCAATTTCAATATTACTCTTTTATTAGAGTAGATGTTGGTTAAGGGACAACTATTTGATCACCATTACTGAAACAAATAAAATGCATCCACAAATATAACTGTAGAACTGAAAGTGTGTAAAATACCAGAAAATATTTTACCTTTGTGTTTACAGAATCATGAAATGCCTGATTGTCTGAACTGGTGAAAATGAAAATTAAAGTATGTCTCACATGGAACAAAATATGAAATGAATCTTCCATAGTTCAACTTAGGATATATTAAACTTTTCTCGGGAAAGAGGAATAGCTAACATTCTAAATATTAGAGCCAGAATACATTAAGTTATTATGGGTTTACTGAAAAAAATATAGAAAACATGTGTCTTGAAACATCTGAAATAATTCAAGGTATCAAAATCATTAGGTATAATAAAGTAAATGCAAAAGTTATTTTTCTAATAATGCCTCTAATTATTTCCTATTATTGCAGACGTAGCCAGGCAAACTATGCAAAGTCAAGATATTTAAAGTGTCTACTATGGCTGAACTGGAAAGCCTGGTTTAGTAACAAGGAGATTAAGGCAACTCTGAGATTTATGAACTCCAATGTGACTGCTCCCGGGGTAGCTGCTCTTCTCTCTCCACTCCCGTCTTGAAGGTGGCTTTGCACTTCAAAACAGTGCTAAACCCAGATTGATATGCATTAAAGAGGCAGTTATTTTCCTAGAGGTTCCATAACAGCATAGAAAATGAGTCTCATTATATCTCCTGCCACAAACCTTAATAACATCTTTTAAAAGTCTGTTGTTTCCCAGAAAGTGGTTCTCCCTTGCCAGTCACCTCAGTTCTTTTATTGCCTCCCCAACTAAAAGTTTTCAAAGCTCTCTGCTTGTTCTGTTCTCTCTTCCACTCTGAGAACAAATGCTCTGTGGTCACCAGATGTCCCCTGACCACCTAGTATTCCTCAGGCACATCCTCTCACGACATCACTGCCTTCCCCAAGTGGCCCTTCAAGGCACCCAAGTGACAATCTTCTGCTAAGAAAAATAAATTTGCCTTGTAACATTATACTGCCTTAATAGTTTGAGTTAAATTGCTAACATTTTATACACTCAATGAAAAACTGGGTTTACTTCAGTTAAAAGTCCCAATAAATCAAAGCTAACTTTTCTATTCACAGTTGCCATGAAGGGGCTCTGCATCTGAGTGGAATAAGTTTGTATGGGACCTTATTCGTGCAGAGCAACCTTAACTACCATCCCCTAATTATAATATCTAATAATAATATGCAGATTTTAAATTTGAATTTTTATCCAGTTTCTTTCGCTCTTTAGACAATAAGGAACAAATGTGTTTTATTCTCTTTTTCTGAGAATCATTCTCTTTAAAAATCTTGTTCTGCGTTTTACAATGAGGAGATAAAATAAATGTCACTGGAGTGGATAGGTGATTATTTGAAAGGTTAAGTGTTCAATTCCCTATCAGTGCACATGCCTAGGTTGTGGATTTGATCCCCATTTGGGATGCATATGAGAGGCAACCCATTGGTGTTTCTCTCTTTTTCTCCCTTCTTTATCTTTAATGAACATTTATTAGTATGAGAAAATATTCTCAAATATGAAGTGAAAAGAAAAAGTAAAAAATGCACATTTATCTTATAAAGGAAGAACATTGTAATAAATAGCAAAAATGTTATAGTTTTGTACAGATAATTTTTATTTACTTCTTTATACTTCCATGCATTAAAATATATCTATAATTAGTAATTATAGTAATTATATAAAATTAAAAAAATTAAAAATATAGTAATTTTATAATACTAGAGACCCAGTGCACAGATTCGTGCACTGGTGGGGTCCTTCAGCCTGGCCTGCAGGGATTGGGCTGAAACTGGCTTTCTGACATCCCCTGAGGAATCCCAGATTATGAGAGGGCAGTTCTTGGGTGATGCACACCGAACTGAGTTCTCTCTTCTCTGGTTCCGGGTGCATCACCTGAGAACTGCAGCTGCCAAGTCACTACAACTTGGCACTCCTGCATTGAGCATCTGTCCCTCTGGTGGTCAGTGTGCATGATAGCTACCAGCCAGCAAGTCATATGATCGGCTGGTCACTTAGGCTTTTATATATATAGATGAATATAATTATAGAAGGATAAACCTATATTTGAGAGTAAAATGAGAACTTGGGAACTGAAAAAGCCTGTGGTCTTTCACTGTCATTTACCACTTGAACAATCCAAGATGAAGAGTATCTGAGGTCTGTCAATGTTCCCACAGTTCTAGCAGCTGTGTAGTTTGAGAAAGGAATGATGGTGATTATGCTTTCTAATTCCTGGCTATTGGTAGCCTTGCAAATAAATATCTAATTAAATATTTTAAAATTAAAACAAAGATGTTTAATTCACATCAATTTCAAATAGTATCTAATGAACTGAAAGTATGTTGTAGCCATTAAAAATGTTTATTGATGATGAAGTAATAGCATGAAAGTGACAGGCTATACAGCAATGTCTTGTGAGCCCTTTCCTCTGCCATTGGCAGACATGGTTTGCTTGTGACCTGATTCTGAAGATAAGATGCGTCCACAACAGATTCAGACATGTGAGGAAGAAAAAGTAGGCTTGTATTTGGGTTACAAAGCCTTTATAACCCAAATACAGAGGCAATTTTAAACAAGAAGCCCGGTATCTCTCACTTATATAAGGTCTATTCTTATATCAGCGCTATGCTTACCTGGAGAACGCTCATGTTCATGTGTGTACATACACACACACATACACATAAACATGCTCACTCTCTCTTCTAAAGAATTTAGATCTGAGTTCTAAGTAAGGTTGTGCTTTAAGCGAGAGCTGAAAGAGCTATTTTTATTAAAAAGACAATTGGTGCAAAATGTAATTTAAAAGGAATTGAAAGGTATTCATTGCACATTTCTCAGGAATGCTAAATTAATTGCTTTGGAGTCCGGAGGACTTCTGAAAATAAAGCATCACCTTGCCACCTGCGAGCCTTAGATGGCTCTAGGGTGTTGGCAAAATGCCAACTGGTCAGGGACTGCCAGCAGCACCCTGGTACCTGGAAAGGGAGGTGGGATGCAGTGGAGCTGGTGAATCAGTGTTTTCCTCTGGGCCCTTGGAATGAAAGGAGACATTCATGTACTTTGGTCTGTGCTAGGGGTGGGATTTAGCACAAGAGAAGTAAGGTCCCAGACGCCAGCCCTCCCAGAGATTCAAGTGAAGAAAATGGGCATCCAACAAGTAATTACACAAATGACTATTTAACTCTAATTTCACAAAGTGCTCAAAATGGAAATACATAGGCTATGAGGATATATACAGTGGACAAAATTAATCCAGTTTTAAGAATCAACTGTAGAGGCCTTAATGAAAGACATGTCTATAGGAGAGCAGAGTTAGAAGACAGACCATCACCAAACACGATATTGGTAGGTGAATGGATTTCATTGTGGGTACATGTGATATTCTTACTATGAGATGAAGCTTTGTTCTTGCAATGACAGAAGAAAAAGGAGTAGAATATGATTGTCACTATACCAATGATCACAAATTTAACCTCAAGTTTAACTAGCTGGACACTGTTTCTTATATATCCTCAGTTATAAATCATGGAGGGATATTTAGGATCCAGCAATGGGAGATACTTAACTTAGCTACAAAATCCTGATCTTAACAAGTAAAAAAATATAAACTGCCACGTTTCTTAAAACATGTAAGTCATACTGCCCTAACTGGTTTGGCTCAGTGGATAGAGCATCGGCCTGAGGATTGAAAGACCCCAGGTTCAATTCCAGTCAAGGGCATGTACCTTGGTTGCAGGCACATCCCCAGTAGGAGATGTGCAAGAGGCAGATGATGAATGTTTCTAACTCTCTACCCTTCTCCCTTCCTCTCTGTAAAAAATCAATAAAATATATTAAAAAACACACACACAAAAAAAAATGTAAGTCACATTACAATAGATAGGTTCTATCTTTGCATATATTCTTTGTAGATAGTGAGTTTGTTCTGAAATTGTAATTAATAAGTAAAAACCAACTATAATTCAGATACCATGGTCATTCTAATTTACATGTGTTCTGTTCTTTTAAATATGAAATGTTAGAAATCATAGGGAAGGTAGGAGAGGGTGCGGATAAGGGGGAGAGATCAACCAAAGGATTTATATGCAAGCATATAGGCCTAACCAGTGGACACAGACAACAGGTAGGTAAGGGTAGGTGAGTGGGGGGGGGGGTAGGGGGTAATGTGGGGATAAGGACACATATGTAATAATCAATAAAAAAATTAAAAAATAAAAAATAAAGTTATTATTGGGTGTTCCATTCAATCAATCAGTCAATCAATAAAATGAAATAATGTAAAAAACAAAAAGAAAGAAAGAAATAGAAGTGACCTTTGAAACCCAGTTCAACTATACATTTTGTTGGGAATAGAAACCTGAAAGTGATTTTGTTATCCATGGAAGTTGGGTGTCCAATGGTGGAAATCCCTTTCCCCACTCAGAGCTGAGGGTTGGGTCTTTACAATATCTTGAGACAAAGAGTTTTCTAAGACTCACATGGAAAGATGAGTGATCTTTATTTGTGTGGATTATATCCCTGAGTTTCAAAAGTCCCATTTCCCTTAAACCAGTCCTGGGAGATATGCAGTTGTGAATTCAGCAGAGCTAAACGCAAAGCCAGTGTCCAGAGTTTTGTTCCGTGATGGAGTTGGGTCTGGCACAGTATCAGGATAGGTCCAGTCCATCAGTCCATTGTATGTGTTGGGGGGTCTATATGGCTGAGAGCTAGGTGGGCAAGCACAGGGGCATAAGAGTCCACAGGCCAAGAGTCAAGGGCAAAAGAGGGAACTCCTTTGTTTAGGGGTTAAATATCTTAGATTTCAAGCCCTTGCGTTAGCCACACATATCTTGGCCAATGATCTATTCCCAGGTGTGACTGACATGCAAATACCTTCACTATTTCACCCAGATTTTACTGGGAAGGCTCTATTTGGCCTTCTCTTTGTCCTTTCTAGTTATTAGTAACCATTTTATTATAACTGTATCGGTTTGACAGTATGTGTACAGCGGAGTTAAGACTTTGCACCAGCCTTGCCTGCCAGGCCTTCACTCTGGGGGGCCCCGTTCTGGAATTCTATTCGCTTTCCTCTTATCCTCTAGTTCATTCTTTAACTGTTTTGGGAAGCTATTTTTAAATTTTCTGGTTTTAGCACTCAATGTATCATCATACTTTTCTAATTCTTTCTCACTTTTTCACAATTAACTTTGAGTCTTATTTTTTCACCTTCCAATTTCTTTCTGACTTTATCCACTTCACATTAACTTATGTGAATGAGAGAAAATTCAAATAAGAAAGAACAGTTAGGAATGAATACTTATTAAATGTAAACAGTGAGAAACAGTATAGGATTGCTTGAGGAAAATGAGAAAATATAGAAACTGAAAAGTTCCAACAGTCAACTACATGAAGAGCTAATAGCAGGAAAATATATCCCTGATTTTTGTATTATAATCAAAATTATTACACCTTTTCTCCTACTGAAAATGTTAACAAGAAATGAGATTGTATTTAGTGTAAACATTTTAATATTTTTATTAATAATATACAGTACATGTAAAAATCTAAAAATTAAAACTATTTTATATATTTTTCAAAAAAGTTATTTTTTATATTAAAAATCAATTTCCATTAAATGAGCAATTCAGTTTTAATTATTAAATATTAAACTGTAAAATAGAATTTTTAAGTAAACATAACAATTTGATTTAAAATTTTATTTAAATTTTGTTAAATGTGTTAATAAAATAAAATTATATTCAATTCTAGTGCTCAATATCCACCAGTTGCCAATAGCAAGAATCAATATCAAGATACATGTTATGTCTAGAACTCATTTTAAACAACTCTAAGAGATGTTTAATTCTTAGCAGAATGTTCTCCAGGTGCCACATGCAGGGCTGCAAATACCATGCCAGTTTGTGAGTATCTTTAGAGCTACATTTTGGAACTGCAAGGGAATTAAGGAAATGACTCTTAGCACAAGTAGGAAATGAAACATTGTTATGTGAGAAACTGTTGAATTCATGCTGAGTTGGGTATTTTTATTTCCTCGTACTGGAACAGTATACTGCTTAGATTCCCGACAACTCAGACATGGTGCCATTGACATTCGAGGATCTGTCTGCTTTAGTCATAGAGTAGCACTGCTTAGTTAGTCCATTTTATCAAAAGTAATATTGAACACAGATGTTGGTTAGATTTACCTAGTGAAAGTATGCTCATTAACTATAATTTCTAGTGTTTTTTAAAAAATATGTTTCATTGATTTTTTTTTAAAGGGAGAGGGCTAGAGAGATAGAAACATCAACGAGAGAAACATTGATAGGCTGCCTCCTGCACCCCCACTACTGGGCATCTAGCTTGCCACCTGCACATGTGCCCTGACGGGAATTGAACCAGTAACCTCTTGGTTCATGAGTCACTGCTCAACCACTGAGACACACTGGCCAGGCCCTAGTAGCTTTCAATATTTAAAAATGTCAACAAAAGATTTATATTGAAAAATAACCAACGATAGGAAGATCTACACATATAAACAAATATAAATATATGTATAAATCTAAACACAAGTTCATGTATAGGCATGAACAGATTTTGTTCATTATGATTAGATTTGGCTATAAGGGAGAGAAAAACAAAAATAACAGTGGCTTAAATCAGCTGAAGATAATTTCTCTCTCCCACAAACAGTAATCCAGGTAAACAGTAATCCAGGGCTGATCTGGCAGCTGTGCTCCATGATGTCTCCAGAAACTCAGGATCATCCCGCTCACCGCCCTGCCATCCCTACAGCATGGTCCTTGACCTCTTGGTCCAAGATGATGGTATCTAATCCAGGGAGAAGTTGAAGAAAACTCTGATGAAAAGAGAGAAAGAGAGGCATCAATTAAATCATAAGGAAGTTTTTCAGCAGCTGTCACATGATATGTCTTTTTAAATCCTATTGGCCAGAATTCGTCACATGGCCACACCTAACTACAAGAAAAGCTTTATTCTGGCAAAAAACTTGACTAGTATAGAAGGAAGGAAAGACAACTACTAAACGATAATTATCATTTTGACCAAAATTATCTTACATGTACAGATCACTGGTAACATATATAATTCTACGAAATTATTTGTGCCTGTATTTCTTCTTCTCTAGGCAGTTGATAAAACCCTTTGCTAAGAATATCTGAAATCTTAGTCACACATGTTTTCTCTTCCAACTTTATCATGCACTCAACTTTGTGCAGTTATCTACTTGCATGTCCATGCCAGTCCACTCTGGGTCAGCTGATGTTCTTGTTCAGCTATGCTTAATATACTGATCACAAAGAATTTTGTTTCTATATTTGCATTTGTACTAGGTTCACTCTTTAAATATCCCAACTGCATTCCTACTGTTCTGTTCTATTTAATGAAAGTATTAAAACTTTGGATATATTTAAATTGTATTTTTAGACTGGAAAGCATGGTGTTCCCTGGGCAGGGTGGTTCTTCCGGGCTCTTTGCCTATGGGAGTCCAAGAATGAAACCATGGATGGAAGATGGGTTACGAAAGGTCAAAATTTATTGAAGAACAAGTACGAACTCTCACGTGGGGAGAGGGAAAGAGTCCCACAGCATACACTCCTATGTGGGAAGGGCGAAAAGAGTCCCTCCAAGTGCCTTTATCCATGGTTTAGAAAGGCTACAG
The DNA here is from genome assembly GCA_004026665.1 of Murina feae. NCBI lineage: Eukaryota > Metazoa > Chordata > Mammalia > Chiroptera > Vespertilionidae > Murina > Murina feae. The sequence continues at coordinate 22,380 of PVJC01009416.1, forward strand.
TTTTTCATGCCTCAGTATCCCCTCTGATTGGTCACTATTTCCCTTTAATTTGGTCACTATAGCAACTCCCTAGATCAAGTCTCACTGAAGTACTTGAAGTTCCCTCCTTCTTCTCCCTCTGGGCTTTTCTTCCTCCTTCCCTTTATTCTATAAATGTGTACCTTTTGCTACTCCCAGCTCCCTTATCTTATGGAAATGTAACTTCTGCAGCTCCCATGTCTTATGGAAATATTTCCTTTTGCAACTCTATTGCCCTGTATTTTATCCATGGACCCCTTAATTTTTAAAAAAATATATTTTATTGATTTTTTACAGAGAAGGAGGGAGAGGGATAGAGAGTTAGAAACATCAATGAGCCCTAACTGGTTTGGCTCAGTGGATAGAGTGCCGGCCTGCGGACTGAAGGGTCTCAGGTTCGATTCTGGTCAAGGGCATGTACCTTGGTTGCGGGCACATCCCCAGTAGGGGGTGTGCAAGAGGCAGCTGATCGATGTTACTCTCTCATCATGTTTCTAACTCTCTATCCCTCTCCTTTCCTCTCTGTAAAAAATCAATAAAATCTATTAAAAAAAAAAAAGAAACATCGATGAGAGAGAAACATCGATTAGCTGCCTCCTGCACACTTGCCACTGTGGATGTGCCTGCAACTAAGGTACATGTCCTTGGCCGAAATCAAACCTGGGACCCTTGAGTCTGCAGGCTGACGCTCTATCCACTGAGCCAAACCAGTTAGGGCTTAATTTTTTAAAATATCCTAAATCTGCCTATTTAACCCCCCCCCCCTACAAATTCCTTTCAATATAACACTGCTATTGCCTTTTGCAAAAAAAAAAAAAAGCCTACCACAAATACTTTCTTGCACTGTGGGGGCAGAGGTTTTAGAGTATGCTCTGACTTTAGGGCATAATGCATAATGTTTAGTTTGACTATTGTATGAAAAGATTTTGCTGTCACTTGACATCTTTCATTTTGAATTAGTTCTCATAATTCACGAATGAACTAGGGGCCCGGTGCACAAAAATTTGTGCACTCAGGGGGTTCCCTCAGCCTGGCCTGTGCCCTTTCTCAGTCTGAGATCCCACAGGGGATGTCCACCTGCTGGCATGCCTGGCCAGCTTGGGTGAGTGCTGATGGCTGTTTGTAGGCTGGCCAAGCCCCCCAGTGGGGACCCTCACCCCATGGGGGTGTGGCCAGCCTGGGTGAGGAGCTGAGGGCCATCTTCAGGCTTCCCACAGTCCCTTCATGGTTCGGTTCCCTACTGGGGTGCCTGGCCAGCCTGCATGAGGGGCTGAGGGCTGTTCACAGACTGGCCACAGCTCCCATTGACCCAAGGTCCCAGCGATGCTGGCTGGAAGCAGGTTTCTAGGGTTTATTTATCTTCTATAACTGAAACTTTATTGCCTTGAGCGGAGGCCATAGCCAGCCTAGTCAGACAGTTTCCTCCATTGCTGGCCTCCTGTTTGCTCTAGCTCCGTGGCTGCTGGCTGCCATCTTGGCTAGGTTACTTTGCATATCATCACTCTGATTGGATGGTGGGCTTGGCTTGGATGGTGGGCATGGCTTAGGTGTAACAAAGTGAGGGTTAATTTGCATATTTCTCTTTTATTAGATTAGATACTTCCATCCCCAATAAACACAGTTTTACCAATTGGGTTAAAATTATTATTGTTTAATTTTTTTTTATTACTTTTGTTAACACTTTTCACATTGGTTTATTTAATTAGTTTGGTGATTGCTAGTGCATCTTATGTCTTTCTAGATTCTAAGTTGGGTGTTAGAAAAGTGGGTGTCTAACATAGTGTTCAGCACATAGGAACTCAAAGTATGTATTTAACTTATTAATTAATGATTTACATATATTGCATTGCATTAAAACCAAAATAGAATACCATTAGAAAGAAAGAAAATTTATTTCAAAAACCTTCATTAGTTTTTATCAAATCAGGAAGAACCAAGTTAGGCAATGGGGCTGAAATGCTATAACCATTAACTATACTTGGAAAAAAATGATGAAATGGAATTTTTGGACTGGAACTCATGGTGTTCCCCATGGGTAGAATGGTTCCCAGATTCTTTGTCCATGTGAATCAAGAATGAAAATCATGGACGGAAGGTGGTATAGAAAAGGTGGAAATTTATCGAAGAACAAGTACAGACTCCCACATGGGGAAAGGAAAAGATTCTCACAACACAGACTCCCACTCAGTTTCTTTTCCCTACAGCTTATGAAGTTTGTAGATCTTTGTGCTTTGTTATCCCCTCTGATTGGTCACTATTCCCCTAGACTTGTTGCTATAATAGCTCCTGAGCTCAAAGGTCCCTCCTTCCTTAATGTTTTCCTATTTCCTTTGGGCTTTCTTCTTCTCCTTTTGGATGAGGGGTTTCCTTCCCGTTATTTTGTACATATAGACCTTCTGCTGTTCCCAGCTCCCTCATTGTATGGAAATGTACCAATTGCAGCTTTCCAGCTTTTCTATTCTATGGAGATACACCTTCTGCTGCTCTGCAGCCCTGTGCTTCTTTCATAGTCCCTTTAATTTTTAAATTTTTCTAAACCTGTCTTTTTCAACCCTAAAAATTTCTGTTTTAATAAGTTTTATTTTTCCCAATCTGGAGTCAAAATAGTAAAATAATTCAATAAGAGCAGGGAAAATATAGTTTCTGATATAGTTTGCATAAACACTGGAATTTAAAATCAATGGAGTATAAAACATCATAATCCTTAAAATCTTTAAGACAATAAAAAATAAATCAATAATTTAGAAGTAGCCTATTGTGCCTTAGAGTGTCTCAAGTAGTTATGTCTTTTTTAGCACTCTAATTCTACTAAAGGTATCCAGAGGCATAGCTTCTTATCTAGTTCACGTCAGGACAGAATGAGATAAGAGGAAACCCTAAAGGTCTGGTAACTCCTTAAATCAGTTGCCAAGATAGTTTTGTGTGTGTGTGTGTGTATGTGTGTGTGTTTTTTTTTGTTGTTGTTGTTGTTTTTCTTTGGTAGAGTGATACAAGTGATTTGCACTTAGCAATTCTTATTGTCCATTTCATACCCCATCCTATCTGTGGTCCTTGAATTCCTCATCCACATTTCCTATAAATACATTGGCAAAGATAATTCTGTTCCATGGATGAATTTTGAGGTAGATACTATTTTTGCCTCATTGCCTTCATTTATGAAGTCTGGATTTCCTATTGTTCAGGTATAAGACATTTATCTATTCTATACCAATAAAAGGATATTATGCTAATTAGACGGGACATCTTCTGGACATCCTTCTGGATAAAGTCACGCGTCTGCAAAGGCCAGAGAGGGCCAGCAGCCACAGCATGCCAGAAGTCCTGCCTCTGCATGTGAGCTGCACAGGAAACACCTTTTCTGACCGCTCATGGGCTAAGCTTGTGATAAGCCACATGTGGCGTTCTTGGTAACTTGGGTAATAAGAATCTTAGAGGGTTTATCCACCACACTCCTGGAGGAAAAAATGGAGGTCTCCTGCTGAAGGGGCTAAGAAATGTCATATCCTGCCTTAGCTGGTTTGGCTCAGCGTATAGAGCTGGGCCTATAGACCACAGGGTCCTTTTTTGATTCCTGTTGGCACATACCTAGGTTGCAGGCCCCTCCCTGGCCTGGGCTCATGTAGGAAGCAACCAATCAATGTGTACCCCTCATACTGATGTTTCTCTCTGTCTTTCCCTCTCTCTTCTACACTCTCTAAAAATCAATGGAAATATATCCTCAGGTAAAGCGAAGAAAGGAAAGAAAGAAAGAAAGAAAGAAAGAAAGAAAGAAAGAAAGAAAGAAAGAAAGAAAGAAAATGAAGGAGGAAAAAAATGCCATATCCTATGAAAGAGACATCTTCAAAATGCCTAAAGAAAGTTGTCATTTTTTCATGGTGAAGGGACTGTAGTCCCTGTTGATGAAAATACTACAGGGGCTGCAAGGGCTGAGGGCTAGCAGCTGAGGCAGCCAGCAGTGGCAGCAGCAGCAGGGTGATGGGGATGGTGCCTTCCCCTGATCGACCTGGTTGCTGCCCCTGGAGGGAGGTCAGACTGCGGCTTAGGCCTGCTCCCTCTGGGAAGCGGGCCTAAGCTGTCAGTAGGACATCCTCTGAGAGCTCCGGACTATGAGAGGGGGCAGGCTGGGCTGAGGGACCACTCCATTAGTGCTCAAGTTTTCATGCACTGAGCCTCTAGTAATTATATAAATAAGTACATTTAAAGGAATATAAATTTGGACTGTAAAATATAAAGATGATTAAGGAATTTACACATCAAAAGCTCTTGCATGCACTTTTACTATATAAAGTTAGGGACTAAATATAGTAAAATCTGAGGATAACTCATTTTATCAACTGCTATGAAATTTTTTCCAAAGAAAATATATATTTTTGTTTTTTATTTCTTTGAGAAATTAAAATTGAGGTGATCAGATTTTCTCTCTCCAGTTTATTGGGACTCAACATCCATATAAATTTACTACTTACTTATATTTATGGTATAAAAAATAAGTCTTAAAGGTTTTTATTGAACATTAATTCTACTAAAACTATCATATTCTCAGTCCTCTAATTGCATGTATCCTGTTTTATAATTAGAATTTGAATTGTTTGAAATGAAAAAATGATTTACTTCTCCTTATTTATAAAAGGTCATTGGAAAAATTATTAACATTCTGTAAATAACTAAAGGAAGTGGTTGCTATGAAATGAGTTTTTTTAACAAGGACAATGAATATAATTGTTCAAACCTCAATGACTTACAAAATATTTACTAATATTAATTTTTAAAATCAATATCTATTAGAGTAGTTGCTGATATATTAGAAACTTAGATATATAGTTGTATACATTTATACTCATTAAAGGCATAAGATTTTTTTGACTTTGATTAATATGATATATATTTAAGACTAAATGTTTATTATGCTTTAAAGTTTTGTCTATTTTGTCAATTTTAAGGTTCTAGCTTACAGATGTTTTTATTTTAAGGTTCTTAAGATACTGATTTACATTTTTCTGGGTTATCTGATATTCAGTGAAGAAGCTAGAACAAAAGTGGACTCAATAATCCCTAAAATCACATGAGTATTAGAATTGCTATAAAAGCAAAAGTCAATTACAAGCCTGATTGAGTGATAGCAATGTAACATAAAGCAAGTTAGCTGAGAAGATTCACATTACACTCTTGGAGACTTGTAAAAGACAGTCTCAGGCACTCAACTTATAATCAATATCAAGATTTATCCAACACTGTCAGTGGAGTTTTCTGTGTGCTCTCAAACAGTTGATAAATGTAAAAAATAAAAAGTAACAGAACAGTGTCACTTGGCCCTGTTCATTGGTAAGAGCTTTGAGTAAAGGCTGCCAGGTGACTTAGTCCCACACAATTACATGACCATTGTTACCAGCACCAATTTTAGAAGTGAAAGAAACGACATGAAAGAGGGAGTTACAAGGAATATTAAAATAATAGCAACAACAAAACAACAACAGCACAGAAGCAGAGAGTCTGTAATGTGTGCACGCCAGGGAGGTGGTTTTAGACAGCCCATTGGAACTTTATAAACAGCATGTCAATAGACTCGGAGTTTTGTTTGGAAAAACATGTTCTCTGAGAAGAGGAGACTTTATTGGAGAAGATCATCAAACATTTATTTACTTAATGTACTGGAGTTTAAACAGAGTTGAAAAAATAAATGAAAAATTTAAGACTTTTTACAATGAAAACTTTAAACAAGTAAGTCAGGTGTATAAATGAGACAATGGGGTTGTTGAAACAACAAAAAGTGAGGCTGAAGAAAAATGTCTGTAGACTCGTCTGAGAAGGTAATTCTGAAATTTAACTACAAGGCTGTGGTGCAGATGAGAGAATTTCAGGCTGGGAGAGTGCGTGAGAAAAAATGCCTGCCTCTAGTTATTAATAGAGATGGGTTCTCTTTCTAGAGATATCCTTTGTCTGGGTATCTGTTCTGATTTCATTTTTCCTCAGTTGGGGAATATGAGCCTCAGTTGGCTTAGGAGGTGTAATTTTAACAGAAAATATATAGGCTCCATCACATAAAACTGGATGGTTGATATGTGTATTTTCAAAAGTTCATTTTCCAAAGTCTCAAAACTAAAGGAAAAGAAAAAAACTCAGAAACAAAGCAGAATGTGCTTCGTCCAGAGCTGAGACTCTCTATGCAGTGCTCTGAGGGTGGGTCCTGATACCCAGAAACCAGAGCCTCGGCTCCTGGCGTCAAGAAGCAGGCATCCAGCCTTCATCTTTTTCTACCTGATTATTCCCAAGGGCCATCTTTGCCTCTTTCCCATCCTCCACTTGCAACCAGGATGACTTTTGCTAAATGAAAATTCATCATGTTGTCTCTCAAGTTAAACCCTTCAATAACTCTTTAAACTCCTTGTTTTCTGTAGGAAAGTACTTCTCTCTCTCTTTTAAAATAAAAAGCATAAATTTATTTGACAACAAGAAAAAAGGAAATGGTTAAAGCTTTGGAGCTTAAAAACTACTTGATATTGCTAACATCTTTTGTGAACAATTGTTCTCAGAAAATAATAGTCAACAAAGTTTGAATTTATAGCCCATAAATATTGTCTGAATAATGCAAGCCCAAATACTTGCTGGTATACACCAACTGGTTTTGAGAAATGTGCAGCAAAAATATATAAAGAAGATAATAATACTCAACTCCAATATTAATATTGAGAAACATTCACAATCTAATCTAATAAAAGAGTAATATGCAAATTAACCCTCACTTCATTACACCCACAAGCCACGCCCAATAGCCACGCCCAACAGCCAATCGGGAGCAAATATGCAAATTAACTCAACTAAGATTGCGGCAGCCATGGAGCTGGAGTTGCCCCTGGCAATGGAGGAAGCCAGGGCCTTCCCGGCCCTGAGCTCTACTCAAAACTACAAAGTTTCAATTATAGAAGTTAAATAAATTCCAGATGCCTGCTTCCAGCCAGGCACCCCAGTAGGGACCTGAACCCTGAAGGGGGCTGTGGGCAGCCTGAAACGGCCCTCTGCCCCTCACCCAGGCTGGCCAGGCACTCCAGTAGGGATCCGAACCCCGAAGGGGCTGTCGGCAGCCTGAAACAGCCATCAGCCCCTCACCCAGGCTGGCCAGGCATGCCAGCAGGTAGACATCCCCTGAGGGGTCCCAGACTGCAAGAGGGCACAGGCCGGGCTGAGGGACTTCCCCTCCCCCCCCAGTGCACAAATTTTTGTGCACTGGACCTTTAGTTCATAATAAAAAGAGCAAGAAAATAGTTTTGTATTGAAATTATTTGACTCTACATTAACCGCTGGTTAAATATATTCCTTACATCCTATTCAGTTTTTTTCTTTTTACATGTATTGGGGTGACATTAGTTAATAAGATTATATAAGTTTCAAGTGTACAGTTCTATGATATAAAACCTTCATAATTGTGTGTTTATCACCTAAAGTCAACTTCTGTCACCACATATTTGACTCCCTTCACTTTTACTACCTCGCATCTCCCTTCCTTCAGGTAACCACCAAACTGAGAGTCTAAGAGTTTCTGAGTCTAAGAGTTTTTGTTTGTTTTTCTCCTTTATTCATTTGTTGCTTTCAGGTTTATATCCCACCTATAAGTGAAATCATATGGTTATTAACTTTTTCTGTCTGACTTATTTCACTCAGTGTGATATTCTCAAGGTCCATCCATTTTGTCACAAATGACAGTATTTCATCTTTTCTTACAGCTGAGTCATTCATTGCAGCATTGTTCACGGTGGGAGGTTAAGACACGGGAACAACTGAGGTGTCATCCATAGATGATCAGATAAAGATGTGGTATGTATACACAATGGACTACTACTCAGAAAGCACTTTTCTAATTGTTTTCCGTGGACATTTTTGAGAGATGTTAAAGAGTGCATTCCATCTTTTGAAAGTACTTTGGGCAAGTAAGGTGGAAAATATCAATTTACAACGTCAATGAGGCTTCTGGACAGCAGGACTCAGAGCTGGAACTCAAATATAGCGCTCAGGATTTCTGAGTTCTCCCTTCCATGCTACACTTATTAAGACCACGAGAACCTGATATACAAGAGACCTCTGTGAGAAATGTTTCTAAGAAGTCAGGAATTATTTCTCTTGTATATGTTTTTATTTTAGTGCCAGTCCTTTACGTTGACAGCTGTTTTATTGTGTACCTGCCCTTTCTCCCCAAAGATAAATTCCTTGAAGGCAGGCTTCTCTCAAGTGTTGCTGCTAGATTTCTCTCACTTAGTCCCATCTGGAACTTGGTTCTAATTCAGTTTACTGAATAACTTCCATTACTCCTTTAAATAAAGGGTTTCTCCCAAATAGTATCTGCCCTTTGATTTTGACCTTTCCTGGTGTTACTGCATGGACAGTTGCTTTTAGAAAGAGGAAAGGAAATAGGTTTCTTAGAAAATTTTGTTTTCTCCTTTAGTATATTGTAAACCACTAAGTCAAAGTATTGCAACACTTTGTCACGGTTTCTCTCCAAAAGCTCATAGTTAGTCATTTGGGTTAAAAATGGCCCACAGTTATGCATCTGGCGTGATAAGAATTTTGCCAGAGAACAAATAAAATGCTGCCAAGAACCATAGCCACAGGGACTATTTTCTATGTAGTGTTGTTATTTATTGTTGATTCAAGGTTAAACATTAGACTGGTGAAAAACATAGAATTATGGAATTTCAAGAAGATTGAAGGGACTTTACAAATCATTTGGCTCATCTCTTTCTTGAATCCCAGTATTTTTTGCTACAAGTGGTTGTGCATCTTTTGTTTGGATATGACAGTTCCACTGGTAGGAATTAAGCACAGTCTCTTGTGATAAATATGACTGGTGTGTGAAGTATTTCTATTGATCTGAAAAAAATATATAGCTCTACCTATAATCCTAGTATTGCCCTAAAGAAAAACATGGAAAAATTTTCTACCGTTGCCACTTTTCAAGTAGTTACTGTCACAGCTTTCCACGTACATTGTCTTCTCTGAAAGTAATTAGTCAGTTTAGTAGTTATTTGCCTCCTATATTCTCTTATCTCAATGATTATACTATTTTGTAGCTTTTAAAGAGTACCATGCATAAGTGAACTCTAAACTCCATGTGTGCCATAATCAGTACTCAAAAATTAGATACTTTCAGTCTAGATACTATATTCCAATTAATGTTGTTTTGTGATAAGATATTATACTATTGATACTCTTACCATTGTACCACCACCTAAAACGTCTTCAGTCTCCATTTAATGTGTGCAATTTGCCAGGACCATGTGCTCCATTATGTAGTCATGAATTTTGACCTTTGGAACCATATGTGGAATCTTACATTTATTCTTGTACAATTAACTTTTTTGAATCATTTCTTTCCTCAGCCAATTATTATTTTCTATCATGGCTTTGTTTTCTAGTAAACATTTACTGGGGATCTAAAATGTGTAAGACCCTATGTTAGACAATAAGAATGCAAAATCTTATTACTTCCAGAAATTGGAAGCCTGTAAGAGAAGACACACAATGATGTCAGTAATTATGGGATAATATGAGACAACTTTAACCAAGTTATTGGTAAAAATTGTTAATAGACAAGAAGGACGCTGGAGGCTTGCCAGTAATAATTTCCCTCCAGGATTACTTCTACCAATATTCTCTACATATGTTTGCATATGTATTTTGAAGTACACATTTCTTTCTGTAGTTAAGTAGATGGATGACCTGAGGCCACCAGTTAATTTGGGCCAAATCACAAGTTAATGTTAACTATCTCCAGGAAGCCTAGAAAAAAAATAGTAGATGAAATTTTATGTGTAGCAATCTTGTACAATCTCTTGTGATTAATTTTAATTCTTGCCTAAATTTACAGATATCTTCCTATTAACTTGAAAGAATTTTCCTTGAAAATGATCTGTGTATCACTAAATAACCAGGCTTTGTTATTATTTTTCCAATACACGGAACATGTCCAGTTCCACAAACCTTTCTTTAAACACTTTAATGAAACTTTCCATTTTTAAAAAAATTAAAATTGATTTTCTATTGAAATGATAAAGTGTAATCTGAATATAATACTTTTAATGAGATCTAGTAATTGTCAAATGGAGTGGAACAATTATTTTCTTTAGGTAAATATGGAATATTTTTCTTTTGCAACAACCACATTCAGGTAGATTATCTTCTAGAACTTTATCCCTAGAGTTTATTCATTTTTGAATTTCTTTTTTAAAGAATCTTCACTCAAGGAGTGAAGATTTTTTTTTCTCTTTGATTTTTAGAGAGTGGAAGGCAGGGTGGGAGGTGGAGACAAGAGTAAGGAGAGAAAGAGAGAGAGAGAGAGAGAGAGAGAGAGAGAGGCGTCAATGTGAGAGAGACACATTGATTGGTTGCGTCCCACACATGCCCTTGGCTGAGAATTCAAACCCACAGCCCTCCAATGTATAGGCTGAAGCTCCATGCTGGCCAGGGCTGAAATTCATACTTTCTAGTCCTATCCACTTTCCTATGCAACCATGGGGACGGCAAGGGGTTGGGAATCAGGAAAGAACTCACCATTAGCCTTTTATTACCTCAATTTAACAATATTAGATCGTTTATTCAATCTTTTAAGTTAGTCATATTTTTATAATGTTTTCTTCTTTGCTGGAAGTTGGATGAAAGATTTTGCTAAGTAATATATCATCAGAAACATGGGAATATACACGGGGTGGATTCTGATTATTCTAAATAAATAAGAGGGAAATATTAGGCTGATTTTATTAATAATATTTCACTTAGCACAGTGCAATTCAGAAGGTCCCTAAGACCTCAAGTTCAATAAGTCACTAAAAGGAATCATATAACTCAGAAAAACAATTATATTCATGGTTACAATTTATTGCAAAGAAACAATACAAACTAAAATGAGCTGAGGGAATCAGTACAGGGATGCAAAGGGTAGAAATTAGAAGAGAACAGGTGCGAAGCTTTCACTTGTCCCCTCTGGGTGTAGTCATGTTGACAATGCTTATTTCTCCCACCAGCGATGTTTGACAATATTCATACAATATTGACAACCAAAGCAGCTCACCCACCCCTTGGTTCCTGGATTTTTATCACATAGGCAGGGATGACTGGGCTCACATCTGACCTTAGTCTCCACCCCTGCAGAGGTCAAGCTCATGCTGCATGGTCCAAGGCCTCCATCATAAACCCCATTGTAAGCATAGACTCTCTGGTTGGCTCATGGCCTCCAAGTGAACAATATACTCCTGTCAGGCAGGGCATTCTACAGGGATTAGAGATTACTTCCCAGGAACCAGTAGAGTGCCAACTCTTCTTTGGGCAGGATTGGTCCTTTATTGCTCAGATGGATTCTGAAATATAGTGTGAAGGGCATTTGGGAGAGAAGAAACTTGCTTTGTTAGTAACTGCAACTTAGAGACTGTGATGGCATACTTACACTTGGCAGAAATACATAACATTAGAGAGTCCGTGGAAGGCACTCCAAGTCTTAGGGACATAGGGCTGATAGAGTGGGCTTGTCATGTGAGACTCAGTGATCCACTCCTCAGCCATGTCTTGAGAGGACTCAGAGAACCCTTCATTGCGAATAACTTTTGGTATATATACATTCTATTTTCAATTCATTGATTTATACCTATTGACTTTAACTGTGAGCCAGCAAATATTCTAACACTTGGGATTTTTCAGTGAGCAAACCAATGATCCATGCCTCTGTGAAACTTTCTTGCCTTCCATTGGTGGGGGAGGGCAGGAGAGACCTACTATAAACAATAAATAAACATCACAAATTAGTAAGTTCATAATATGCCACAAGATAATTGCTATCTAAAAAGAAAGAACCAGACCAGGATAAGTAGGATGAAAAGGGAGTTGACAGTGGGTTAAGTATTAAATACTAAATGTGCATTGGTAAGCTAATTACACAATACTGGAATGAAGATAGAGAATGTTGCCATTGAAATGGGCTCTCTATTCAGTGGAAAAATGAGACGTCAGTGTGTCAGGTGCCAAATGACAGCACTTAAAGACCAAAGACCAGAACAGGTAATATAAAAGGCAGCAGAGCCGAAGAAATAATGAAAATGTTTTGAGTAGGAGGCATCACTAACAGAGGGTAGTTGTTCTTGGGGACACTAAAACTAAAATGAATAGACACTCTTCAAACATCCTACCTGATCTTTATAAGCGAATAAACGAGTTCTGTCATATAGGACTTAGTTGACTCAGATAGTCATGACGATTGCTCATTGCAAATTTTTATCAATAACAGACTCACTGCTCCTTCCATAAAGGAAGAGATGAAAAGAAGAAACTCTGTGATAATTTTGTCAACATTGTTCTTAAAAAGTTTATACCATTTGCCCTCACCTCTGTATTCTAGGAAACTGGTAGTCTCTATTTCACCAACGCTAGATTTTATTATGTTTTATATACATCAAAAATATAAGAGAAATAATATTTTCTCATTTTGTTTAATTTGTGAACACATATTTATCTGTGTTTTTAAAAAATATTTTGGAGAATTCTTTTGATCATTTTACCATTTTGCTACTTATTCTTTTCTAATTGATTTAAAAAATCTTTTAAGAATATTAGTCATATTTTGCCATATATTATAAATATTTTCACAGTTTATATGTTGCAATTATCTGTATTCACAAAGTTAAATTTTTTTTTCAAATTTACTATTGACCTGTTGTAGTTTCTGCCTGTGGAGGCAATGGAGAAGGAGTAAGACTTCATCCAGTTCACAGAGGAGATGATGTTTTAAACTTTTTGCTTGGTTATTTTTTTATACTCTGAATTAGTTAAAATTTATAATAGAATCAAGTGATATAGCTCTAGTTGTAGCAGTGGAATTTAATCAACATCTTTGCAAAATATGAGGAAGACCACAGGGGAATCTGTGCACATTGCTCATTAGTAATTACCAGAAATGGACATGTCTGTATTAATTTAAGGATATATAAACAGAGGAAAAACATTTTATGTAGCATAAGTGACTGAGAATTTATATAAACAGAGGAAAAACATTTTATGTAGCATAAGTGACTGAGAATTTCATCTGAATCACTGGGATTACATTTCTTAGCTTATAAACTTGCTTTAGGAATTCTGTCTTCAAAACGTCCTTGCATGACCCTACTTGCACATCCTTTACAAAGGCAAACTTCTCAAAGTGATGATCATTAACAACAATTCCATTTTCACATCTACTCATTCAAACCCCTGAAATCTGAACACTGCTCCGACCACTGCTTTCGCCAAGGTCAAGAATGGTTCCTGACAAAGTCATCATTGCCAAATCCAACAGAGCATTTCTGTTCTCAATATGTTCAACTTTTAGAAACATTTGATTCAAGCATTCTTCTGAGTCATTTTTCTTACCCCCGACTCCCCCTTGAAAACTATTGGGATGATTATTGCAATAAGATTCATATGTTAGTTTTTAGAGAATTATAGATTTCTTATTTTAATTCTAAGTGATGTATTATCTATATATATAAAAAGCCAGCAACTGGAATGTCATAATGACCATAATGACCGGTCACTATGGTACCCGCTGTGGCCAGCAAACCATCCTGATCAGGGGCAGGACTGGCAGCCCACCACGCACAGCCCCTCCCTATGGTCGGCCCCATCCCCGGTCAACCCCCACCACCCTGATCAGATCAGACTGCAGCCCCTCCCCCCAGCCAGCTCTGCCTCAAATTGGCCCTCTCCACCCCATTCGGGAGCAGGGCCAGCCATCCCACTGCCCACAGTCTCTCTCCATAGCCAGCCCCCCCCCCAATAACCCCCCCCCAATTGGGGGTGGGGTCCGCTGGCCAATCGCCCACGGCCCTTTCCCTCAGCCGGCCAGCCCTAATCAGGCCCTGATTGGGGTGGGCTAGTTGGCCAACCTTCTGCCATCTCTTCCTCCCAACAAGCCCGGCCCAAATCCGCTATTATTAGGGCCAGGCTGGCCGGACCACACCCGTGCATGAATTCATGCACTGGGCCTCTAGTTGTTTATAATAAATTATAACACTTTTTTCAGTCTTTATTAAAATACTAGAGGCCTGGTGCACGAAAATTTGGGATGGGGTCCCTCAGCCTGGCCTGTGCTCTCTTGCAGTCCAGGACCCCTTGGGGGATATCTGACTGACAGCTTAGGTCCGTTCCTGGGGGATTGAGCCCAAGTTGGAAGTCAGACATCTCTCTGGCAGCCTGGGAACTCTCAGGGGATATCCAACTAATGGCTTAGGCTCGCTCCCCGGGAAGAGATGGGCCTAAGCCATTAATTTGGCATCCTTAGTGCTGCTGTGGAGGAGGGAGAGGCTACCACCACCACTGCACTAGCCAGCCAAGAGCAGCTTCTAGCTGAGTGGTGCTCCACCTGTGGAAGTGCTCTGACCACCAGAGGGCAGCTGCTGCATTGAGCATCTGCCCCCTGGTTGTCAGTGTGCATCATAGCGACTGGTCATTCCCTGTTAGGGTCAATTTGCATATTACCCTTTTATTATATAGGATTAAAATCCCAAATTGGCAAATTGTTTTCTCATTTTGGCAGTCTAAGAAATAAATGTGTAAATATTGTTTATGTGGAAAAACTTGTGACCTGTAGAAAAAGAAATAATAAATAGGGAAGTAAATAAGAACTAGTAACCCTAGTTTCCCTTTCCAAGGAAACATCACATAGTTGCTGCTATATTCTTGCTTTTTAATATCATCTTTCTCATAGTGAAATATACCTATACTTAGTACCAGTTTGTGGTTATGTTAACTGACCTTTAAGTACATGATTAAAATTAAGTATCAACAATTGATTTTTTCAAATTAAAATAAGAGCAACTATCCCTAATGCTTTGAGGCTTTTTCCTCATCCTTTGCCAATGGAAAGGATGGAAGAGGGGTTGTGCTAGGACATTTTGAAGATGGAATTCCCAAAGCATATTAATAGGCCAATGAGTATAATCCTAGTGATTCAGACAAAATTCTCAGTCACTTGTCCTTGTCGTAGTTTGCTTTTTCATTCAGATTATTTCCATAGTGATGACTGTGAAGAGGATACTCTATATCCATTTTTTTTCTAACAAATTATTATGGTTTATTTCTCTGAGGGGGTCCCACTGCTAGCTTCCATTTTCTCTTTTCAATGGAGTATTTTTTTCACTTGAAGAAATAAAGCTTTGCATTCATAGGGTTATCATATTCCCTAAGCTTGTCTCTGCTGGTAACAAATTTAGGAAGCATGTTCAGATTTTTTAAGAGTTTGAAGTAACATTTAATACCCTACTGGTTTTTATAATAAATAAAAAGGGAAATTAGAACTCTTCTAAGTTTATTCATTTTAGTTGTTGTCATTTGTGACAAATCTGAAATTTATTTTCCATATTGTTTTCAGTCGTTTTTTTTTTTTTTTTCAGGTTTCTTCATTTTCCATCAGTTCTTTCTCAGGCTCTTCCCCTTTTGTCCTTGAAAGTGTTTTACTCCATGTATCTGTCCTGTGGGTAATTTGTATCTCATTTAAAACCTCTTCTTTGCCATCTCATCCACTCCACTAGCATTGGTTTGCAGTCTCCAATCATTTCAAGTTCCAATCTCTCTTTTTTTATATATAAAAAAAAGAATTTTAATATTTTTATTTAACCCAATATATCCCAACTGTTGTCATTTCAACAGGTAACTACTATAAAATGTATTAATGATGTATTTTACCTTATTTTTTGGTAAGTTTTCAAAATCCTGTATGATTTTTATGCTCACGGTATATTCCAATCTGCCACATTTCAGGTGCTCAATAGCCATATTAGTTAGTGGCTTTCATATGGAACAGTTAGTTTGAGTTTCAAAATGAGTCATATCTTATTCATTTTTGTATTCCAAGGTACCAAACTTGTAAGAAATGAGTGTTAAATGAATGAATGAATGTATGAGCAATGATAAAAATACCGAGCATTGGTTACTTGGCATGTGAAAGGCACTGTCATAAGCAATATACATAACCATTTATTTTTTCCTTACCATCAAATGGTTGGTTGGCATTCAATAGCTACTGAACAATCATTAAGTAATTAGGTAGTCCAATCTTTGTGTCTTTAAAACCTCTACTGCCCAGCTCTCTCTCCATTCATTAATCACCAAAGTCAGCATGTTTACATTGCAGGGAATGTCTTCATTTTCTTCACAGATATATTCCTATTCGTATGTTCCAGAAACCCACTAATGACATCACCATTCTCCTGGCTGTTCAAACCAGAGCACTGAACATCATTCACAACTATGTACTCTTCTTCTACTTCTATGTCTAAGAAATTAGAAGTCTTGTCCAACTCATCTTCTATTCTTTTACTCTCACACATTTACCATCACACTGACTACTAGTACTTAGATTTAAATCAATATTGTCTCTCATTTGGATTATTGTAATAACATTTACATTTATCTGACTTTATTCTAATCTATTGCCTATACTCTGATTATGTTGTTCTCCAACTAAAAACCTATGTGTGATTCTACATTGCATTTAAAGTAAAGTAATCCCATTATCAAGGCTCCAGATTTCTTTCCGTGTGTCCTCTTAGCTCTTGATCATCTTCTTAGTGTTCCTAGCCTTGCAAATCTCGACAAGTCAGACTGAACCACTTTAAAGTTTCTAAATATGTCATGTTTTCTTTTTTCTTACCTCTAGGCTTCTTCACATGCTTCTTTATTCTGAGAACACTCTTCCCCAGTAGCCGGTTGGCACTTAATCATACATTATTCAAGTTTCAGTTGTGCTACTTTCTCCAGAAACCTTCCATAAAATCACCTCCCAATTCACCCTCACAGGTTAAATCCAAAGTCCACCATTTATTATCCCTGAGAAAATTAATTCTCTGTCCTCAGATTCTCATCTGGAACATGTCTAAGAGTCTCTCTTAGGGTTGATTATGGATTAACTGACAC
This sequence comes from Murina feae, assembly GCA_004026665.1. Taxonomy (NCBI): domain Eukaryota; kingdom Metazoa; phylum Chordata; class Mammalia; order Chiroptera; family Vespertilionidae; genus Murina; species Murina feae. The sequence continues at coordinate 39,321 of PVJC01009416.1, forward strand.
AATGCATATAAAGAATTTAGTAAGTACTTAAAATCAGTAAACGTTAATTACTTTATTATTTTCAAAAATATGTATATATTAAATATATTTTTATTGATTTCAGAGAGGAAGGGAGGGAGAGAGAAAGAGAGAGAGAGAGAGAGAGAGAGAGAGAGAGAGAGAGAGAGAGAGAGAAACATCAATGATGAGATCGAATCATTGACAGGCTGCCTCCTGCACGTCCCCTTCTGAGGATTGAGCCCACAATTCAGGCATGTGCTCTGACCGGGAATTGAACAGTGACCTCCTGGTTCATATGTCCATGATGAGCCATGCCAGCTGGGCAATTTTATTATTTTAATTATTGTGATCACCTCTTACCTTTTCTATGTTTTGTCCTTAATCATAGCAAGGAATCTATTTGTTTTGTTATTTATGATTGTATGCCTTCTATGTAAGAGTAGTAGCTTAAAATATTTTTACCATATGAATGGAGAAATGGATGTAGAATGACAAGATAAAATGTACAGAATATGTCCTTTCGATTTGCTGATTTTATTATTATTATTACTAGGATCCTGGTGTACAATATATTGTGCACTCAGGGGGTCCCTCAGCCTGGCCTCTACCAGCCCACCCTGTGGCAGGCCACACGCCCAGTGAGCCCCACCCACCTCACACACCCCAAGGCCCCCCGCCCGCCAGCCCCGCCAGCCTACCACCTGAGCCACACCTACCTCTGAGGTTATGCTGCTGGCCTCCATCTTGGCTGAGTTAATTTGCATATAGCCACTCTGATTGGCTGGTGGGCGTGGCTTAGGCATACCAGAGAAACGGTCAATTTCAATATTACTCTTATTAGATTAGATTTTTATCATGAGAGCTTCAAGGTCATATCATTAATACAGATTGAGGATGAGTTTTATAACTTGAACTATATTAGGGATTTAAAAGTATATTCATACATCTCTGCTATTGCCCTTTGATATTTGAGATCACCTTTGAATTTTACACTTTAGTTTTATGTCTTAGCAAATTGTAAATCTTCTGAAAATTGTTACCCTTTTGAGTGCATTATGAAACTTTAAGTCATAAATAGTTATTTTTCTCCCTTTAAAGGAACTTCTTTGATCACAAATATTGAGGTAAATTAGGAAACAGGTACTAGAGTAATATTTCTTCATCCATATTCATGGGTCCCCAGGAGTTCCTAGAATCTCTTGAAATCTTGTCTTTTTATTGGATTGTATATCTGCACAGAAAAGAGCTGTGGCTTTTACCATATTTTCAAAGGCTTTCAGAATTAATATCCAGCATTTAAGAGCCATTTATGATTAGAGATGAGAGAAAGACTATTCTTTCTGCTGGTCAGTTCCTTAATAGGTATAGGAGTTTTGCTATTGTTATATTTAGTTCATTTGTTTTAAAATTCTTAATGATTGAAATATTTGCAGTTACAGTCTTAGTAAACACAAGTACAAGCCCCAAAACATACAGACTTCGAGGGCAATTTCTGGTTTTCATGGTATTCTGATTCTGGAGAAATCTTTCCCAATTTGTCCACCAAATCAGATGACAATATTAATTGCCCAGTGGAAGAAAAGTTCTTTTACATATGAAGGAAGGCATACTTCTCAAGTGCTATGTCCAGCGAGGCCAGGACTATACTTGAAGTAAACACATCACAAACACAGAGCCTCAGTGTCTGAAGGGACAAGTGTATAGTGTGCAACAGAATACAGCCTCCTGCAAAAATTCCACTGGAAGGACTTTTGAGCCTCAAAGGTAGAAAACAATGGTTTACAAATATTTTTTAAAAATCTGTACAAGCTCTAGTCTTAAGAAGTTCTGACTTCTGACATTTTAGCCATGAAAAATGAACTACTCATTCAAGTGCAAAGAATTTCATTGTGTAAAGGCCTCAAGTGGGCACCCTCTTCACAGTTCCTGCTTGTCTGATCACGAGACCCTGATTTAATCAGTCTCCACAGGAATTTCAGCATGCAGTATCAATAATTACCTAAGACTTCATGTGATGATTACTTATTAGGGGATCTAATATTCTATTGCAAATGTTGTTGTATAGCTTTGATGAAAAGTACTATATATTAGCATTCTAAACGATATGTAGCTGCAAAGATGGAGACTGCAGTGTTTATAATAGAGATTTGGGTAAAAATGGCCAGGGACAGAAGAACCCTCAGGCTTCATTAAATAATATATCCTGCAGTCATCTTTTGCAGATCCTACTTTAGCTCCTTCTTTGGATGTGCTCAGGAATTCTTATGATTCTAATTTAATGAATTCATAAAGACTGAAATTTTTCTTTAAATCATGTGCTAAATGTCTCAAAACAATACAGAAATGTCATCGAAAGAAATGGTGTTAGATGAGAAAGCTGAAGAATTGGTTTAAATGAGAGATAACTGTCACATTTCAAAAGGTGCTGTAGGAAAATTGATAGCTGACATTTCAAAGCTGGAACAGAATTGTATGATCATCAGCAATTTAGGGTCTCTATGTAGGAATCACATGAAAGAAAACTTCAGTGAAAATTTTGAGTCTTCTTATTCCTATAGAGCTATTTTCTTGCATCTTGTATTACTTTGCTAACATGAAGATTCTATAGGAGTAGGAAGTCCATATGGATTTCAGGAGTTGGGTTATAGGTTAAAAACAGTAGTTGGATTACGATATAACTGTTAGAATGCCTGAAAAGAAATGGAGAAAATGCTGACTTTTCATAATTGTGAAAGAATCTTCATGTTGGCAAAGTAATACAAGATACAAGAAATTAGCTGTGTGTCTGTGCTAAGTCCCTCTTCTGGAATCTGTCACTCGTCCCCTTAGTTTCCAACTGACAATGAACCAAGTACAGGTAAGTAACCAATCAATCAATATTTGTGGAACAAATATAATATTGACAGCATTGTATCAAGTAGTACAGGAAATATAAACAAGCATAAACCCAATTCCCTCCAAGGAGCTTACCAACTTTTTATAGGATAACTTAAAAATACATGATTTGTAAGTAAGTATAATTAATTTTATTAAATGTCATGAACTCCACAGAGCATAAGTAAGAAAAACATTATCTTCTTGCTGCTCTGACCTTCAAACATGCTGTCAGATCTCCGTTTCTAGTTTGTGATGGCTCTTAGGGTCACTTTGGAGAAACCAAAAAGTTTCATTTTCAGATATTAAAAAGTTTCTTTGCTCTACCAAACAGTGATTATAGCTTCATCACTTGCTGATATTGTAGACTAAGGAAACTTTCTTTGTTTATGCCTCCAATTCTTGGGAACACATGTGGTCTTCTAAGAATGTTTCACGCTCAACTCCAGTGCCAGCATAGGCTGGACGTTTGAATACCAGGTATCTATAGGTTGGCAAACATTCAGCCAAAATAGAAGACACAGTATTTCCAGTCTTTTGGGTCCCCCTCCAACTTGGATTGATTGGTGAGAAGGCTCACAGAACTACCTAGTCCTTAATCCAAATGATGGTGGTCGATTTACCTCAAAGCTTAATGCAGTGTAAACTTTAGGACCCCTCACTTGCTCCAAGGTCCTATGCCTCATTTCGTGTTTATAATTCTGTATTATTTTCCTGAAAGTTCCCCTCCCCCATCCTCCAGTGTATAAGCTTCAGGCCCCACAAAACTTGGATTTACTCCTAAGAATACATGATTAGTTAGGACCTTTAAGTTCTCAAACTTAAGTGGTGGCAAAGTCACTAGCTGGAGATTTCTGAAAAGGCTTTGTAGAGAAGGAATGTAAAGGTTATTCATTTTATCAGGGGAGAGAACCAGTTGTCTCAGAAGGTTGAGGGAAACCTTATTAAAGGAGTCAGTCCCTTCTAACAGAGCCTATGTAAACCCAGAATTTTAGAGGACTTGGAAATAGCAGAATATCTAAAGAAAAACCTATCTCTATACTGTCTTTACAGGGGATTAATGTTTTGCTTCTTTAATGGGACATAATCATCCATTTCCATGTGTCAGGAGCAATGCGGCACTATGCATGCTATCTCTCACTGAAAATCATTGGGGATATTTTATTTGATTCTTAATCATAAATATCATTTTAGTTTCTTGCAGTACATAGAGGCCAATAGATCCTCTTTTAATAATAAATTCAATCTTATTTGGATATGCATAAAATACCTATGAGCCTTTTCCAATGTATTTTTTTTAGTGATATATCAACCTATGATCTCATTAATACCATACTTTCTTCATTTTAATGAACTATTTTTCATTTTAATTCTTTCTGGGTTGTTCATTTCTATTTTACTATTTTAGTCTTATCTTTCTGTTATAGTTCAGAAATATAGTAAAAACTTTAAAAAATGGCCGTGGTTTTACTTTAGTATTTCTTCCTTTTTAGACACTACTATTGGTTTTAGTAATGTTTTTCGGGCAATGTTCAGTTTGCTTTGAAAAGCTTCCCTTTCATTAATAAACACTCCTTTCCATCAAAAAATGATAATGTGTCACTCGGTCTGTTTGATTCTTCTGTGTTTGTGAATTACTGCTGCCTTAGTAAACGCTGAGCCAAATGGGGCTCTTTGGTGTGCTTTGCAGCCAGGGATATAAGAGGTTTGCAATCACGAAATGGCCAGTCCTGTAACTCCAGGCTCTCACTGCACTGCTCTCACCTGGCACACTACTGAGAGTGAGACAGGCTGCTTCTTAAATACTCCCCTTCAAGCTATCCAGCTTTTCATTGTCCCCTGAAGACTCTACTCTCTCTACCCACCAAGGAGATACTACTTCTTTCTGATTTTCCTCCCAGTTACTTTCAAAAATGTCTTTTGACCATTTATGTCTTAGAAACTTGACAAGTGGTGAATGTGGAGTCTGGAGGCAGGCAGGACTATAAGAAAAGCGTGTTTAGGCAGAGTTAAAAAAACTACCATTAAAATCACCATTTAAAGAGTATTATTCTAACTAACAGTATCTGAAGAACCAGAAAATCTCATTTTTTCAATTTATTCATTATTACGCATTCAAACAAGGAAACATTTCTTATCATTTTCTCTCCAGCAAATCCTGCCTCTAAAAAAGTTCTGAGACTTGTGTTTTAATAGAGCAAGTTTATCTACCTACCTACTACATAGATAGATTCAGATACATACGTATATATATGCATATGTGTACGCAGTATCTAATCTAATAAACGAGTAATATGCAAATTGACCCTCCATTACACCTAAGCCATGCCCACCAGCCAAGTCACACCCACCAGCCAATCAGAGTAGCTATATGCAAATTAACCCAGCCAAGATAGCAGCCGGCAGCCACAGAGCTAGAGCAAACAGGAGGCTTCCATTGCACCAGCGATGGAGAAAACTGCCTGCCTAGGCCGGCTAGGCCTCTGCTCAAGACAACAAAGTTTTTTAATTATAGAAGATAAGTAAACCCCAGAAACCTGATTCCAGCCAGCCCTGCTGGGATGTTGGGTCAATGGGAGCTGTGGGCAGCCTGAAAACAGCCCTCAGCCCCTCACCCAGGCTGGCCACACCCCCATGGGGAGAGGGTCCCCAGTGGGGGGCTTGGCCAGCCTACAAACAGCTATCAGCCCCTCATCCAGGCTGGCCAGGCATGCCAGCAGGTGGACATCCCCCAAGGGGTCCCAGACTGCGAGAGGGCACAGGCCAGGCTGAGGGATGCTCCCCCCCCCCCAGTGCACAATTTTTTGTATGTTGATAACAATTCAACAGGGTAGTTATGCACTAGTTGAGACACTCCATTTTCCCTCATATTAAGAAAGTAAAAGCAAAATTAATTGAACATCCTTGTATCTAATTTCAAGGAACAGACTCATTCAGAAGCTTGGTATTTAGTCATCTGTTTCATGAAACCCTTATGAAGTTCTGTAGAGATGTACTTTTTTATAGAACAAAAAAATACATACTTTTTTTGTAGAACAGGGAGGTATTGGGAGTAGATACACACTTTTTCTTTTAAAATTCAGACCTGTGTAAGTAAAACACTTTATTTAAAATATATATTCTTTATTTTTCGTACCCTCAACTCCTCATCTCTGTCAACCAGAAGTATGTTCTCTGTATCTATGAGATTCTGTCTTTTCTTTTCTTTTAGATTCCACATATAAGAGATATCACACAGTATTTCATTTAGCATGTTGCCCCCGAGGTTCACCAATATTGTTGGAAATGGCAAGATTTCATTATTTTTTTTATGGATAAATAGTATTCCATTGGAATAGTATTCCACATGACAATTTCTTTTTTTATTTTTTTTAATTTATCTTTATTGTTCAGATTATTACAGTTGTTCCTCTTTTTTCCCCCATAGCTCCCTTCCTCCCATTTCCCACCCCAACCTCTGTCCTTGCCCCCCCCACTGTTCTCATCCATAGGTGTACAATTATTGTCCATTCTCTTCATGCAGCCCCAACACCCTTAACCCCGAAAAATTGTCAGTCCACTCCCTTTCTATGCCTCTGATTCTATTCTATTCACCAGTTTATTCTGTTCATCAGATTTTTTATTCATTTGATTCTTAGATTCACTCATTGATATATATTTGTTGTTCATAATTTTTACTTTCCTTTTTCTTCTTCCTCATTCTCAAAGGATACCTTTCAGCATTTCATATAATACTGGTTGG
>PVJC01009417.1:0-31298 GCA_004026665.1 Murina feae
TGCTCCAAGCCTCCACAGTGTGCCTGGGGGCAGGCCCCCAGCAGGTAGACACACACAGGAGGACTGCTCCGAGCCTCTGATGCGGCTGGGGGCAGGTCCCCAGTGGCCACACACACACACAGAGGGCGCCTGACAGACTGGGGCCATCATAAGACATCCACTGAGGGGTCCCAGACTGTGAGAGGGCACAGGCCGGCTGAGGAACTCCCTCCACCCTGAGTGCACAAATTTTTGTGCACTGGGCCCCTAGTCTATAATAATAAAAGGGTTATATGATAATTAGAGTAGACGTCATTCCGGACAAAGCTAGGGCTGGAGGGAAGCCTGGGTCCCTGGTGCCAGAGGGAAGCTGGTACTGGCAACTGGGGAAAGGAAGGCCTACTCTTCATAAATTTCGTGCATGGGGCCTCTAGTGTACGGATAAGAATGGTTAAATTATGACATATTGTGCCACAGTTTTAAAAAATAAGGTAGATTTTCAGCTCCCAGCTATGATAAAATAGCTTGTATCAGACTAACCTTCATATTAAGAACAACTACAATGGCTGGATTTTAAAAATAAAGGCAAGTGTGGCATCAGAAAGTAATTAATACAGGACTTGAGAAACCAAAATCCAGGAGGAAAGAGCACCTCAGAGAAGTAACCTCACTATTCTTTATGCAGTTTCCCTTTAAGGCATTTGCTGATTCTTAGGCTGTGCTTGCATGGGCTATGGAGGCCAAGAAACCAAGTATAAAGTCTCTCTGCTAGGAAGAAAAACTCTATTTCAGGACCTTTCTATGTGGAAGGGATTGTGGTAAATACCCTGGGCTTTCAGTTGAATCTCTGAAAGATGGGCTACACCCTAAAATTAAAGGTAAATCAGAAATAGACCAGTTCTCAGAGAGCCTGAAACACAAAGCCTAAAACACAATCTTCTCAATCTGTGATTGGACTAAGGTGATCTACTTGTAGTGTACCTGCCTACCAAAATACACTAAATTGCCTCTGGAAGGAAATAATATCCAGGGCCTCTAAAATTCTTTATGCTATGTGTTCAGCATTGAAAATATATAATATGACACAATAGGAAACGGAATAAACAAAAGCCAAAATAAAAAATGCAATCAAAACAGACATACAGACTTCTATTCAGCATAGTATTGGAAGTTCCACCCAGAGCAATTAAGCAAGGAAAAGAAATGAAATGAGCCCAAATTAGGAATAAGTAAAATTGTTTACAAATTACATGATCTTACATGTAAAAAACCCTGAAGAATTAACTAAAAAAAATAAGAATAAACAAATTCAGCAAAATTACAGTATATAAAATCAACATAAAAAATCAATTGCGTTTGTATATACTAACAATAAGCAATCCAAAAAATAAATTAAGAAAAAAGTTTCATTTACAATTATATCAAGAATAAAATACTTTGGAATAAACTTAACCAAGGAGATGAAATATCTGTACACGGAAAATGACAAAACATTGATAAAAGAACTGAAAAAAGACACAAATAAATGGAAAGACATGATGTTCATAGATTAGACGCCAATATTGCTAATATGTCAAAATATCCAAGATGATTGACAAGTACAATGTCACCCCATCAAAAATCTAATGACATACTTAAAAGAAAGAAAAATATTTCTGAAATTCATATGGAATCTCAAAGAATCCCAAAAACAATCTTAAAAAATAAAAACCAAAGCAGAAAAATACACATTTCCTGTTTTCATAACTTACTATAAAGCTATAGTAATCAAATTAGTATGGTATTTGTATATAGACAGATATGTAGAAAAATGGAATAGAATGGAAATCTGAAAGATGCACCTTTGCAGATATGGTTAAGTGACTTTTGACATAAGTGCCAAGTCCATTTAATGGGGAAAGGATAACCTTCTTAAGACATGTTGCTGGGTAAACAGGATATCCACATGCAAAATAGTGAAGTTGGAAACATAGTTTACACCATATACAAAATTTAACTCAAAAAACATCAAAGACCTAAACCTAAAAGCTAAAGTTATAAAATTCTTAGAATAGAGTAGAAGGGAAAAGATTCATAACATTGGATTTGGTGATGATTTCTTGGATATAAACCCAAAGCACAGGTAACAAAATAAATTGGATTTCATGAAAATTAAAAAGTTATATGATAGACACCATCAAAGAGTGAAAAGGCAAACCACAGAATGAGAGAAAATGTTTGCAAACCATACCCCTGATAAAGGATTAATATCCATCATATATAGAGAACTCCCACAACTCAACAACAAAAAATACCCCTTAAAACCATCTATAAATTTAGCCTTGTCTGGTGTAGCTCAGTTGGTTGAGCGTCACTGGTACACTGAAAGATTACCGGGTTCAATTTCTGGTCAGGACACATACTCAGGGTGGGTTGTGTGCATATGGGAGGCAACTTATCTCCCTCATATCTACCTCTCTCTCTAAAAATAAATAACATTTTTAAAAATATCTATAAATTCAATGCAATCCCTATCAAAATTCTAATAGCATTTTTTCACAGAAATATAAAAAATGATCTTAAAATCTATAGTAATAAAAGGATAATACGCTAATTAGACCGGATGTCCTTCTGTCCTTCTGGACTAAGCTGGGGCTATGAGGGAAGCCTAGGTCCTGGATGCCTACTGGCTACCTAAGGCAGCTTGGATCCTGGGTCCTGGGTGCCTGCCAGCAGCCACACTGAAGCTCAGGTCCTAGAAGCCAGAGGGAAGCTCTGTTCATAGATTCAGCAGCCGGGGAAAAGAAGGCCTTCTCTTGCATGAATTTCATGTATCGGGCCTCCATCTTATACCATTCACACAAAAAATAACTCAAAATGGAATAAGGATTTATTTATTTATTAAAAATTGATTTTAGAGAGGTGGGGAAGGGAGAGACAGACAGACAGACAGACATCAGTTTGTTGTTCCACTTATTTATATGTTCATTGGTGGTTTCTTGCATGTGCCCTAACGTGGAATCTAACCCACAACCTTGGTGTATTGGGATGACAGTCTGATCCATTGAGATACCTGGTCACAGCCTGGATTAAGGATTTAAATAAAATCATAAAACTCCTAGAATAAATGATAAGGAAAAAGCTTTTGACATCAGTCTTAACACTGAGTTTCTGGATATGACATCAAAAGCAAAAGCAAAAGAGCAAAAATTAACAATTAGGACTACATCAAACTAAAAAGCTTCTATATTGCAAAAGAAATAATGAAAAAGTAAAGGTATCCTATGGAATGGAATGGGAGAAAATATTTTTAAACCATATATCAAATACCTTGTTAATATCCAAACTCTATAAGGAAATCATGCAACTGAATAGTAGAAATGCAGATAATTTGATTTAAAATGGGCAGAGGACTGGGAGGATGGATAGGGTCTGGGAGGAGGAGGGCAAAGGGGGGAATGGGAGATATCTATAATACTACCAACAATAAAAGATATATTTTTAAAAAAGAAAAAAAAATGGGCAGAGGACTTGAATAGACATTTTTCCTAAAAAGACATACAAAAGGCCAACAAGTACATGAAAAAGTGCTCAACATTTCCTAATCACCAGGGAAATGCAAATCAAAACCACAATGTGATATTACCTGGCATCTGTCACTTTATATATAAAGCAAGGGACAGCAAATGCTGGCAAGGATGTGGAGAAAAGGGAACCCTTGTGCACTGTTCGTGGGTTTGTAATTTGGTATAGCCACTATAGGAAACAGTATTGAGGTTCCTCAAATATTTAAAATGGAACCAACAATTCACACTTATGGATATGTATCAAAGGAGATAAAGTCACTATTTCAAAGAAATACTGCATTCTTATGTTTATTGAAGCAATTAAGTTAAACACAGAAAGATAAATATTGCATGATATCATTTATATGTGGAATCTAAAAACATCAGACTCACAGAAACAGAGTAGAAAGATGGTTGCCAGGGGTTAGGGGTTGAGGAAATAGGGAAATGTTGGTCAAAGGGTACTAACTTTAAATCATAAGCTGAATAAGTCCCAGGGATCTAATGTACAGCATGATTACTGTAGTTAACAATATTGTATTATGTGCTTGAAAGTTGCTGTGATAGCAGAGCTTAATGTTTTCACCAAAACAGCAACAAAATGGCAGTTGTGTGAAGGGAAGGATGTGTTAACTAACCTTATTGTGGTAAACATTTCACACACCTTAAATAAACATAATGTTACATGTCAGTTATATATCAATGCCATTAAAGGATAAGTTTTGTGTTTTTTTTGCCAGAGGGTAATAGAGAGTTATTATTTAATACATACGAAGTTTCTTTTAGGGATGATGAAAACATATTAGATATGGTTGGTGGTTATGGTTGCAGAACAATGTGAATGTACTTAGTGCTACTGAACTATATATTTTAAATGGTAAATTTTACTTTACATATATATTTAACACAAAATTAAAATATAAATATATTAAAATACAGGCAGTTCATGTTTTTTGAAGATATTAGACAGGATTTTTATAAACTATGTTAACATATCCAAAAATTAATTTAGAAGATGAATTTCACTGAAAACCTGGAATGTATGAAAAATTATCAAACCCAAATCTCCAAACGAAAAAAATACAAAACCTAAAATTAGGAATGTAATAGATGGGATTAATAGCATATGATAGACAGCAGAAGAGAGTATTAATGAACTGAAAAGTAAGTCAGTAGAAAATATCCAAATTAAAGCACAGAAAATAAAGGATGGAATATTGAAAGAGCATTAAGAAACAGATATAATGAAAAGCTCTGGAGTCTAAGAACATGAGGAAAAGATGAAACAGAAACTATTTAAAGAGATAATGACAAATTTTTTTTAAAACTGACACAAGATATCAAAGTCACTCAAAGGCAAAAAATTTGTCTAGATAAATACACTAAAAGAAATGCTAAAGGGGTTTCTTTAGGCAGAAGAAAAATTACCTCAGGCAGAAACATAGGAATGCAGAAAGGAACAAAGGGAAATGGAAAGTCTAAATATAAAAGACCACTGACTGCTTAAAGCAGTGAACACTAATAATGATGCCTTGTAAACTAAAAACAAAAGAAGTGAAACAAATAACAAAAATAGCAAATAATGAATTCCTGTACTTAACTTCATGTATATTATACTATAAGAAGTCACCAAAAAAAAAGACCTAGTGTCCAATGGTAAATGAAAAGATAAACAATGTGATATATACACATAATGAAATATTATTCAACCTTAAAAAGAATACAAATTTGGACAGATATACCATATGGATGACCCTTAAAGACCTTATGCTAAATGGAATAGATAAGTTACAAATGGACAAATATTGTATGGTTCCATAAATATGAGTTACCTGGAGTAAGCAAATTCATAGGGACAAAAAGAATGATGGTTGGCAGGGACTGGGAGAAAGGGAGCATAGAGTTACTGTCTAGTGGTCACAGTTTCAGTTTGGGAAGATGAAAAAGTTCTGGAAATAGGTGATAGTAATAATTGTACAACATTGCAAATGTTCTTTATGCCACTAAACAATTAAAAACGGTTAAAATTGTAAATTTTGTTATGTATATTTTATCATAATAAAAAAAGAAACAAAATGTAAGGAGCACTGGATAAATCTGGTTGTGATATCAATCTCAGGTAAAATGTGTGCTTTACAAAGTGGACCCTGGAATATGAGTAAGGCATTGACAACTCTCTGGTTCTGTTTCTAAGAGTTAAGCATCACTAAAAATATGATCTCTTTGATAAGCATCACACTTAGGATAAAGCAGGGACAAAAGAGATCAACCGAAGGATTTGTATACATACATATGGGCATAACCAATGGACACAGACACTGGGAGGGGGTGAGAGCATGGGGAAGGTCAATTGTGGGGGGAAAAAAGGAGACATGTACTATTATTTGTAATACTTTAAACAATAAAAAAACAATTAAAATAAAATAAAATCCCCTAGAAAATTGTGTTCCAGAAAAAAAAAACACAGTAGTACTTATTCTGACATGAAGAGATATTCAATATATATTTTGGGGAAAAATACTTGAGAACAATGTGTATAGTGTTATCCTATATTATAAAAGGGAAGTAATGTGTGCAAATGAATGAACTTATTCATTGTAAGAGGTATTGATGTAATAATTGCCTTTTGAAAGACAAAAAAATTAATTACATTTAACACAGATATCAATTATCAAATAGAATCTAATTTCAGAATGCTAAACTAAAAATGATATATGTACTAAAGAAAATCAGGTAGATGTGTGTGTGAATGTGCACTTTTGTGTATACGTACATACATATGCAAATATACACACAATATTTTTAATGTTCTTTTATTTATTTATTTTAATCTTTATTGTTGAGAATATTACAGATGTCTCTTCCTCCTCCCCATTGCTCCCCTCTACCCGGATCCTGCACCAGCCCTGGCTTTCACCACCCTATTGTCTGTGTACATGGTTAATGCCCAAATGCATACAAGATCTTTGGTTAATCTCTTCCTCCGCCTCTCCCCCATTCCCTCTGAGATTTATCAGTGTATTCCATGCCTCTGGTTCTATTTTTTCCCCAGTTTATTTTGTTCATTGGACTCTTTGTTTATTTTGATTTTTAGATTGAATTGTGGATAGATATGTATTTATTGCCATATTTTTGTTCATATTTTTTATATATTTTCTTCTTCTTCTTAAAGAATACCCTTCAACATTTTGTGTAATTAATACTGGTTTGGTGGTGATGAACTTCTTTAGCTTTTTCTTATCTGTGAAGCTCTTTATCTGATCTTCAATTCTAAATGATAGCTTTGCTGGGTAGAATAAGCTTGGTTGTAGATCCGTGCTATTCATCACTTTGAATGTTTCTTACCACTCCCTGCTGGCTTGCAAAGTTTCTGTTGAGAAAGCAACTTACAGTCAAATGGGCACTCCCTTGTAAATAACTGTTTTTCTCTTGCTGCTTTTAAGATTATCTCTTTGTCTTTAACCTTTGGCATTTTAACTATGATGTGTCTTGTTGTGGGCCTCTATGGGTTCATCTTGTTTGGGAATGTTTGTGCTTCCTAGACTTGTAAGTCTTTTTCTTTCATCAGGTAGGGGAAGTTTTGACAAAATAGGTTATCAATTTCTTGTTCCCTCTTTTCTCCTTCCAGCACCCCATAATGTGAATGTTGGTACATTTGAAGTTGTCCCCAGAGCCTCCTTACACTATTTTCATATTTTTGGATTCTTTTTTCATCTTGCTCTTCTGATTGGGTGTTTTTACTTCCTCATAATTGCTGATTTGTGTCCTCTACTGTTGAATCCCTGTAAATTATTCTTCATTTCAGTTCATGTATCCATTTCTGACTAGTCCTTTTGTATGTTGTTGATGTTCTAACTGAGTCCCCTGAAGCTCTTAGGTTCCTTGAGCATCCTTATAACCAATGTTTTTAACACTGTATCCGGTAGTTTACTTACTTCCATTTCATTTAGTTCTTTTTCTGGAGATTTCTTCTGTTCTTTCACTTGCAATATGTTTCTTTATCTCTGCAATTTGGCTGCTTCTCTGTTTGTTTCTTTGTATTAGACAGCTACTATGTCACCTGGAATTGGTAGAGTGGCCTTGTGTAGTAGGTGTCCTGTAGAGCGCAATGGCTCAGCCTCCACCCTCACCTGAGCTGAGCACACTATGTGCATTCCTATGTAAGCTGTGTGCAGTGTCCTGTTGTAGTTAAGCCTGATTGCTGTTGGCGTTCCTCGGAGGAATTGACCTTCAGGCCAATTGACTCTGAGGACCAGCTGTGACTATAGTGGGAGAGCTGCTGTGCAGGAGACACCCCTATGGAGCAGGACTTGCTTCAGTGGGCCTTTGGTGCTCACTGAGTCTGCCTCTTGAGTGTGTCACTCATGAATGTGATAAGGTTGTCAATTTTATTTTTCAATTACAGTTTACATTCAATAGTATTTTGTTTTAGTTTCAGGTATACAGTACAGTGGTTAGATAATCATATACTTTAAATGATCCCCTCTGATATTTCCAGTATCCTAACTGGCATGATACATAGTCATTGCAATATTATTGACTATATTTACTTACATCCCTATGACTATTTTATAACTACCAATTTGTACGTCCTAATCCCTTCAACTTTTCACCTAGCACCCCAACAGCCCTCAAGTCTCATAAGCATCATTCTGCTCTCTGTATCTATGAGTCTCTTTCTATTTTGTTTGTTTATTTTGTCCTTTAGATTCCACATGTAAGCGAAATCATATGGTATTTGTCTTTCTCTCTCTGACTTATTTCAGTTAGCATAATACCTTTTAGTCCATTCATACTACATGCATGGTATTTAGACACATGATGTATACACATTCTATTTAAATTTTCATTAAAATTATGCCTTATTTGTAGATGTCTGATAGTTTAAGTCTTTCCTCATTTTTAAGTTTTCAAAAATGGTTTCTATGTCCAAACACTCAATATGAACAGCAAAAAGTAAAAGAAATAAAAAATGAGGATAAAAGGGACCTCTGGAATAATATAAAGCATCACAACATTCTAATTATAGGGGTCCCAGACAGAAAAGGGGACAGAAAACCTATTTGAGGGAATTTTGGCTAAAAAGTTCCTCAATCTGGTGAATGAAATGGACATCTAGGTTCAGCTAGCATAGAGTCCAAGATGAACCCAAAGAGACCCACAGAAAGGCACATTATAATTAATATACCAAAAGGTAAATCATCAAGGATTTTTTTAACTTCAAAGTTGAAACAAACAGAAAAAAAATAAAATTACATATACACCAATATTATTATATTACTAGGGGCCCGGTGCACAAAAATTTGTGCACTCGGGGGGTGGGGGTCCCTCAGCCCGGCCTGTGCCCTCTTGCAGTCTGGGACACCTCAGGGGGGATGTCCACCTGCTGGCATGCCTGGCCAGCCTGGATGAGGGGCTGAGGGCCATTTTCAGGCTGCCCACAGCCCCTTCAGGGTTCGTGCACTGGGGGTGCGGGAGGGCTGGTGAGTGCAGGCCTGGACATTTCCCACTGGAGGGCCCACGATCGCACACGCCTGGTGGGCCCCCACCGCTGAGGGGACACACCTGGTGCAGAGCTGGGTGGCAAGCCAGGGGCGGACACTGGTGCAGGATCCCTCGGTGGGGCCCTGCTGCTGAGCAAACACACCCGGGGTGGAGCCAGGCAGTGGACTGGCTTCGGATTCTTCGCACTGTGCAGCAGACGCTTCCACACGCCCTGTGGAGGCCCCTGGGGGGCGGATGAAGGTAGCAGACCCTGGACAGGTGGTCCTGCACGCCCCCGAGGAGGCCCCTGGGGCGGAGCTAGGCAGCAGACCCAGGACAGGCGTTCCTGGACACCCCACGGAGGCCCCTGGGGCGGAGCCAGGCAGCTGACCCAGGACAGGCACTCCTGGACGCCCCAAGGAGGCCCCCGGTGGCAAATCCAGACAGCAGACACAGGACGGCTGCTCTTGCACGCCCCGCAGAGGCCCCCCGCACTCCTGCATGCCCTGTGGAGGCTCCCAAGGGGCGGAGCCAGGCAGCAGACCCAGGATGGCTGCTCCTGCAAGCCTCATGAAGGACCCGATCTCCTGCACGCCTGGTGGAGGCGCCCGGGGGACGGAGCCAGGCAGTGGACCTGGGACGGGTGCTCCTGGATGCCCCGAGGAGGCCCCAGGCCGGACTCCCCCCACACACACACTGAGCTGACACACCTGGCACAGCTATGCTGGCCGCGAAGGCTTCCAGTGCAGAGATGCCCTGCAAGCCTCCATCCTGGCTGGGTTAATTTGCATACAGCCACTCTGATTGGCTGGTGGGTGTGGCCATGAGCAGAGGCTCAACCAGCCTAGGCAGGCAGTTGCAACAGAAGCCTTTGGTTTGCTCTAGCTCCATGGCTGCTGGCCTCCAACTTGGCTGGGTTAATTTGCATACAGCCACTCTGATTGGCTGGTGGGCGTGGCCATGGGCAGAGGCTCAGCCAGCCTAGGCAGTCAGTTGCAACAGAATCCTCTGGTTTGCTCTAGCTCCGTAGCTGCTGGCCTCCATCTTGGCTAGGTTAATTTGCATACAGCCGCTCTGATTGGCTGGTGGGCGTGGCCTAGGTGTCTCATGTAACAGTTAATTTGCATATTACCCTTTTATTATATTAGATTATAATATTAAGAAAAGTAGAAAAGAAAAAATCCAAATAACTTTTAGCTACAATACTCTCACTCCTCTTAGTCTGAAGATAAAATACCAAAAGAACTACAAAGAAATGCAATGACTTTATAGGTTAGTAGGTTTATTTTTTTAAGGTTATAACATTGTCAATTTATTTATAATAATGTAAGACATTTATTGCTGCCTTTAACTTATGCTTCAGTGTCTTTATTTTATTTGTCCAATGTTTTAAAATCAAGATGATTTCTACTTTTGCTAACATGGATTAAAATTTTCAAGGCTCATCAAAAAGTACACTCAACAGTATTTTTTAATCTGCACATTAACCTGGTAAAGAATGCATAAAAGATATTTCCCATTCATCTAATAAAAACATTAATATTATTTGCCACCATATAAGTAATATCCATAGTGCTATAGGTAATGCACTAATTTTTGTGTCAGCTTATGCTGTTAGCTCTATATTATATTTCTTCTTGAGGACAAATGTTTAGAATTTTGTTGAGGATTTGGGCATCTATCTTCATGAGGCATATTGGCCTGTAATTCTCTTTCATTGTGTTGCCTTTATCTAGTTTTGGGATTAGGGTAAGGCTGGCTTCATAGAAATACCTTGGAAGTGTGCCTTTCTCTTGAATTTTTTTGGAATAGTGTGAGAAGGATAGGTTTTAGTTCTTTGAATGTTTGGTTAAACTCTCCTGTGAAGCTGTCTGTCCCAGGGCTTTTCTTTGCTGGAAGCTTTTTGATGACTGCTTCAATAAACTCCTTAGTTATGAGCCTGTTCAGATTTTTTGATTCTTCTTGATTGAGTTTTGGAAGATCATGTTTTTCTAGGAATATGTACATTTCCTCTAGATTGTTTACTCTGTTGGAGTTGTTCGTAATTTTTTTTTATAGTTCAGCAATTTTATTGTATTTTTATTTTTTATTTTAAAAAGTCTTTATTGTTCAGATTATTACAGTTGTTCCTCTTTTTTCCCCTCATAGTTCCCCTCCTCACAGTTCCCACCCCACCCTCTGTCCTTACCCCCCTCTCCCCACTGTTCTCATCCATAGGTGTACGATTATTGTCCAGTCTCTTCCCGCACCCCCAATACTCCCCCCCCCCAATGAAAATTGTCAGTCCAATCCCTTTCTATGCCTCTGATTCTATTCTATTCACCAGGTTATTCTGTTCATCAGATTTTTTATTCACTTGATTTTTAGATTCACTTGTTGATAGATATGTATTAGTTGTTCATAATTTTTATCTTTACTTTTTCTTCTTCCTCTTCTCAAATGATACCTTTCACCATTTCATATAATACTGGTTGGGTGGTGAACTCCTTTAGCTTTTTTTTTGTCTGTGAAGCTCTTTATCCGACCCTCAATTCTGAATGATAGCTTTGCTGGATAAAGTAATCTTGGCTGTAGGTTCTTGATATTCATCACTTTGAATATTTCTTGCCACTCACTTCTGGCCTGCAAAGTTTCTGTTGAGAAATCGGCTGACAGACGTATGGGTTCCCTCTTGTAGGTAACTGACTGCTTTTCTCTTGCTGCTTTTAAAATTCTCTCCTTGTCTTTTGCTCTTGGCATTTTAATTATGATGTGTCTTGATGTGGTCCTCTTTGGGTTCCTTCTGATTGGGATTCTCTGCACTTCCAGGACTTGCAAGTCTATTTCTTTTACCAGGTAGGGGAAGTTTTCTGACATTATTTCTTCAAATAGGTTCTCAATATCTTTCTCTCTCTCTTCTTCTGGCTCCCCTATAATTCTGACGTTGGTACACTTGAAGTTGTCCCAGAGGCTACTTACACTGTCTTCATATTTTTGGATTCTTTTTTCTTTTTGCTTATCCATTTGGGTATTTTTTGCTTCTTTGTATTTCAATTATTTGACTTGATTCTTGCATTCCTCTAATCTGTTGTTTGAAAATGTCCCATGTACATTTGAGAACAATGTGTATTCTGTAGCTTTGGGGTGGAATGTTCTCATGAGGTCAATTAAGTCCATCTCATCTAGTAAGTCATTTAGAATTGCTATTTCTTTGTTGATATTTTGTCTAGAGGATTTATCCAGTGATATCAGTGGGGTAGTAAAGTCCCATACTATGATTGTAGTGCTGTAGTTCTCTCCCTTGTTATCTTCCAGAAGTATTTTATGTAATTGGGTGCTCCTGCATTGGCTACATATATGTGTACCAGAGTTATATCCTTTTCTTGTATTGATCCTTATAGAATTATGAAGTAGACTTCCTTGTCTCTTATTATGGTCTTCACTTTGAGGTCTATTTTGTCAGATATACGTATTGCTACCCCAGGTTGTTGATTTTTTGTTTGTTTTTGTTTTTTCATTTCCATTTGCTTGAAAGATATTTTTCCATCCATTCACTTTCAGTCCATGTGAGCCTCTTGTTCTGAGGTGGGTCTCTTGTAGACAGCATATATGTAGGTCTTATTTTCTTATCCATGCAGGCACTGGATGTCTTTTGATTGGAGCATTTAGTCCATTTACTTTACTGTTTAAAGTCATTATTAATAGGTACTTATTTGTAGCCATTTTATTTTTTGTGCCTCTGTTCCTTCTTCCATTTTTATCCTTCTTTTTACAAGAGTGCCTTTAGCATTTCTTGGATTGCTGGCTTGGTGATGATAAACACCCTTAGCCTTTTTTTTTGTCTGTGAAGCTCCTGATAACCCCCTCAATTTGGAATGATAGCCTTGCCTGATGGAGTATTCTTAGATTCAGTCCCTTGCTTTGCATCCTAGTCTACTGTTGAAAGCTTCCATATTGTTTTTTATTGTAACTATATCATTCTTTATTTCCTCCAGATTCTTACGTAGGTTGTTGCTTTTCTCATCTATCCGGTTTATGAACTTTATGACTCTTATTGTGAATTCTTTTTCTAACCTATTGCATGCCTCCATTTCATTTAGTGTGTGTGATTTTGTTTTTTTTCTCTCCTTGCTATTCCTCCCTGCCTTTCCTTTGGGGGTTGTTCTTGTCACTTTCAATTTTTGTTCTCATCAAAGGATGTAGGTTTTGTGTTGTGTGGGGCCTGTCGCTGGTGAGGAATCATTTGATAATCTAATTGGAGATCCTTTGTAGGTAACTCCCTGTCTCTGTCTTGCAGCCTTTAGGATTCTGTCTTTGTTGTTAATGTTTGCCATTATAATTATGATATGTCTTGGTTTGGGGCTTTTTTGGTTCATCTTGTTTGTGACTCTCTGTACTTGAGTGACTTTTTTCTTCCCTAAGTCAGGGAAGTTTTCTGTCATTATTTTTTCAAATAGATTCTCTAATCTTTGCTCCTCTTCTTGTCCTTCTGGCACCCTATTATACACTTGTTATTTTATTTCATGTCCCAAAGCTTCCACAAGCTCTCCTGCTTTCTAAAGTTTTTCTCCAATTGTTATTCAAATTGGATATTTTTTACTGCCCTATCCTCTAGCTCACTAATTCAGACTTCCACTTCTTCTAATCTACTGTTGAAACCTTTCATCATGTTTTTTACTCTTGTTGTATTATTTTTTATTTCCTGTTGATTCTTACATAAGTGGTTGATCTTCTCATCCATCCTGTTTATGAATTCTTTTTCTGAGAAATTGTATGTCTCTGTTTCATTTAGTTCCTTTTCTAGTGATTCCTCCTTAACTTTCGTTTAGTGGTTGTTTCTTTTTCTCCCCATTTTTGCCGTCTTTCTGGCCCTGGGCTCCCTGCTTGGAGTCTCTGGGGCTGAAGATCCTCACAATCCAATGGACCTTCATTTTCTAGCCTCAGGTCTACCTTGAGTTTCACAACTTTATTGTCTCTGCTCTGAGTTGTACCCCCTTCTCCCACTGTTTGGGTCCCTCAATTATTCATTTGTTGGAGTTAGCAGGGTTGGGTACACAGTCCATCTGATTTGTGACTCTCTGTGAGAGCCCAGAGCCCTCTGGCATTCAATTTACCGTGCGGCTCCAGCTCCTAATGTGGATTGGTGCTGTAGGTCCCTCTGGCAGTGGACTTGCAGAGTTTTCCTGTGACCTGTGGTTGGGCACACAAGGTCATACCAGCAGCTCTGATCTGGGCTATGGTAAGGTATGTGCCAGGTGATAGCTCTGTCTATGCTGGGGGCAAGGTGCACACCAGCTGAAGGTTCTCTCTGTGCTGGTGGCAGAGTACCCACCAGCCCAAGTCTGTCTTTTCCTGGTATGTAGCACACAGTGGGCTGAAGCTTTGCCTAAGCTGGAAGCAGAGTGCACTGTCTGTGCCGGAGGCAGGGTGCTCACCCTGCACAGGCTCTGTCTACTGCAGAGTGTGCTGAGTCTAGGCCAGTGGCACGGCACTTGCCTAGTGATACCTCTGCCTGAGCTGGAGGTGGAGCATGCTCAGTCAATGTAGGGCATGCCTACTGATGACTGCAGTGTGTGCTCAGTCTATGCCGAGGGCTGGGCACTCATCTGGCACAGTCTCTGTCTGTTGAGTGGTGCACTCAATCTTTGCCAGGAGTGGGGCACTCACTGGGCAAGGGTTCTGTCTGGGCAGAGGGGGTAGCACACACTCAGCTGCAGTTCTGTATTGGGATCAGGGATGGAGCAAGGAGTGAGGTACTTGGTGTTTGCACTCACAGTGTGGGTACCTAAAGCATGGGAAACTGGTATGCTGGGTTTGGGTTCCAAGTAGGAGGCACAGCTTGGGAAGTCTGTCTGGTGCATTCTCACTACAGGCGTCTGTGGCTCACATCATGAAACCACACTGCTCACTCCCGGAGCACTGTGGTGGTTCCACAGAGGTTATGGTTGGCAAGTGGCTCCCTGCACAGGTCCAGGGGTGCTGTCTGAGGTCAGTCTGAATGTTTGTGTGGCAGCTCTCCTGATCTACTTTGTTCCCCTCCACAAGCTGAGCTAACCTGGGGGGGTTCCCTTGGTGGTAGCAAGGGCTCCCTGTTTAGGCAAGCCTGAACTGCCAGTGCCTGGAACTCCAGAGATACCTATCTGTCCATCACATACACACACACACACACACACAGCACACATGCCCCTCTCACTTCTTTACTCTGTCACACTCTTTCCTGACCATCCTATTGGCCGCCATGTTGTACCCCATACACAAAAATAAATTTAAAATGAATAAAGGACTTAAACATAAGACAGAAAACCATAAAAATCTTAGAACAAATCATAGGGAGCAAAATATCAGGCATATCTTGTAGCAATATTTTTTACCAGTATAGCTCCTAGGACAGTGGAAACTAAGAAGAAAATGAACAAATTGGGCTATATCAAAATAAAAAGCTTCTGCACAGCAAAAGAAGCAATATACAAAACAACAAGAAAGCCAACTGCATGAGAGAACATATTTGCCAATGCTATACCTGATAAGGACCTAATCTCCAAAGTTTATAGGAAACTCATACATCTTAACAAAAGGAAGATAAACAATCAAATCAAAAAATGGGCAAAGGACTTAAATAGATAATTTTTTAAAATGGACATACGGAAAGACAAGAGACATATGAAACATGCTCAAACTCACTAATCATCCTAGAGATGCAAATCAAAATGACAATGATATTCCATGTCACTCCTGTCATAATGGCTATCATCAACAAATCGACAAATGACAAGTGTTGGCGAGAATGTGGAGTAAAAGAAACCCTCTTGGATTGCTGGTGGGAATGCAGACCACTGTGCAGCCACTGTGGAAAACAGTATGGAGTTTCCACAAAATATTAAAAATGGAACTTCCATTTGACCCAGTGATTCCACTTGTAGGAATATATCCCAAGAAACAAGAAACACTAATCAGAAAGGACATATGCATCCCTGTGTTCATAGCAGCACAATTTACAATAGCTAAAATTTAGGAACAGCCTAAATGCCCATCAGCAGATGATTGGATTAAAAATCTGGTACATCTACACAATGGAATACTATGCTGCTGTAAAAAAGAAAGAACTCTTACCATTTGCAACAGCATGGATGGACATGGAGAAAATTATGCTCAGCAAATTAAGCCAGTCAGAGAAAGATAAATTTCACATGATCTCACTCATTTGTAGAATATAATGAACAACATAAACTGATGAACAAAAGTAGATCCAGAGACAGAGAAGCATCGAATAGACTGTCAAACTTCAGTTGGACATCAGAGGAGGGGGATAAGAGATCAACCAAAGCACTCATATGCATGCATATAAGCATAACCAATGTTCACAGACATTAGGAGGGTGAAGGCATGTGTGCGGGGGGAACCGTGGTTGGGGAGAGTAAATAAGTAAAAATATTTCAGTACTCTTGTGTCTGATTTAAAAATTTGTGCAACTTTATACACAGAGTAAAATTCACTTTGTAGAGGAACATTTTTAAAAATATTGAATGACAACTGTAACTGAAAATTAAAAAAATTTTAAACTATAAGAGAACATTTATTTGCTAACGTGTAGGTAGAAAAAGTAATTTCTAGAAGAATTGGGTTTAGGAAATAAGTTATAGCGGTGTAATGAAGGACCCTGGAGCTTGGGAGTGAGAAAGCTAATGATAATGTACCTGTGGTAGGGACATAGAGGGGGAAAGAGAAGGGAAAACTATGGCCATGCTCCTGGGAGGGAGAGCACTGTGGGTCCTCAGTTCTAAGGGTTTTTAGGGCAGAGATTTAAGGGGAGTTCCCAGGGGAAGATCACAATAGAATATTGAGGTGTTTTCCAGGTGTATACTTTCAGCGTTGGGGTTTCCACTGATTTCATTGGCCGACACCAGGTCAGGGGGTCATTATGCAATGCAGCTGATCCTGAGGTCAGCCATGGCTAGTGTTCTAAACCCTAACCCTATCCCTAACCCTAAGCCTATTTTTAATCAGACATTCTCATGTATAACCACAATTCAAATGTGTCAATATCAGGAAATTAACATTGATAGAATACTGTTATCCAACATATAGACTTTATTCAGATTTCATCCATTGTCCTACTTGTCTTCTGTAGTAAGAAAATTTCTGGTTCTGGATCCACTCCAAGATCACCTGCTTCATTTCAATTATCATGTCTCTTTAGCCTTCTTTCGTGTGGATGAGTCTTCATTGTTCTTTGTCCTCTCAACTTTGACACTTTGGAGAGATGGGGCCAGTTATTTTGTAGGATGTTCCTCATTTGGAGTTTGTCTAATACTTCATTAGATTCAGGATATGCAAGGTGGCAGGAATATTCCAGAAGTGACACACTGTTCTTCTCATTGATCCTATGAGGTGGTAGTCAGTTGTGACTTGTTCCCACATTGGTGATGTTAACTTTGATCACCAAGCCTGGACATGTCTGCCAAGTTTCTCTACTGTAAATTTACTATTTATCCCTTTATAATAAATAAATAGCCTGTGCAGAGATTACTTGAAGTTGTGTGACTATTTTGTTCCTTATAGTAATTGATAGTAATTGATGGTTCTTGTCTGAGTCAAATTATTATACTGATTGCCAGATAGAGTTTTTTAAACTATCATTCCTTCTGCATTTATTACTTAACATTTTTCTGTATGGGTCTTTCCTTCTTCCTTATTTACTTCTGGCAATATGGATTCATGAATTCTGATTTTATTCAATGGGTTATAAATCATTACTGTCATTACCCATTTTGATGCTCAGATTGTCCCAAACATGGCCAGTGAGAGCTTCTTCAGGCCAGCTTTGTTGCCTGTCACATTTGAGCATATTCTTCTAGCACAAGATGGTCCAGTCTTACTCTCTCAGACCTTGGACACTGCCATTATGCTAAAGACCCCTGATTCTTTTTAGTGGGGACTAATATAAGAACCTGAGATCTGGAAGATTACTGTGTTCATTGCCAATGAGGTATCATTGCTCACGTCATTCAGTGGACAGACTAGGAAAAATAGTCATTTCATATAATTCTTACCTTTCATCATTTTATATTTGTAGCTCATTTGTCTCACTGCAAGAAGTCTGGCTCCTAACAAAATCAATATATTTACTCCTTTTCTGAATTCTATAATACATGTAAGGTTGATCAGAATTAAGAATTACCACTATTAAAAATAAATCTACTGAAGATGGCGACTGACAAGATGGCAGGGAGATAGAGTGAGGGAGCAAAAGGGGATTGTGTAGATGTGTCTGGAGTGTGTGTGTGTGTGTGTGTGTGTGTGTGTGTATGAGAGAGAGAGAGAGAGAGAGAGAGAGAGAGAGTGTTAGTTAAATCCTGCAGGACTTTCGGGGTCTGGCATACCAGGAAGTCTTAGACTGCAAAACTCCAATGCCACTGCAAAACTCTGATGCCACTGCAAATACTCCTTGGTAACCAGGCACTGGCACAGAAACCACGCCATCTTGAAGGGCAGAACTGCTGTGACTAGGATTCTAGCCTCACTACCACCCACAACGGCCCCAGAGGCAAACTGGGACCCTACAGGCACTCTGGACAAAGACCTGCTACCACAACTGCAGACCCAAGGACACCGAGACTCGAGATATCCCCTTCAGATTTCTGTTAGTCAGAGAACACACCCCCTTCCCAGGCAGCCCGCCGCAACGGCATAGGGCCTGCATGACCCACGGTGCAAGCAGGCTTCCTGCCAACACAAGATGGTTGTGTACCCCAGCTTCCTTTGAAAGCCAGAGATTCTGATTCTCGACACATGCTTTAGGCCAAACTGAGTGCCGGTGAATTTGTCTCTAGGATCGTGCACATGGAGTCTCTGTTTCTTATTGCGCACAGCAACGGCATTGGGCCTGATCAACCTGTGGTGCTCGAGTGGGCCTACCACTAACACAGGACAGCTGTGCAACCCAGCTCCCCCAGCAGACCAGGGCATCTGATTATCTGTGTGTGCGCATGTGGACTGATTCTCAAAGTACATGCAGACGCCCTGAGTGTCAGTAACTTTGATTCTCAGTGCCTGCATGCTCGGACTCTGTTTTTCTCCAAGCACGCACACGGGGACTATGATTATTGCTGCACACGAGCGGACTGATTCTTGGCACGCACACAATGCTGCACTGAGCACCAGTGACTTTGTTTCTGGGTGTTTCTCATTGTATGTTCACACAGGGACTCTGATTATCAGCACACATGTGGACTGATGCTCAGTGCATGTGTGGACTAATTCTTGGCCAGTGCCCAAGGCTGCACTGAGCACCAGTGAGTTTGATTCTTGGTGTGTGCACATGGGGACTCATGTTTTTCATCATGCATACATGGGGACCCTGATTCTCCAAGTGTGCACGAGGCCTCGGCGAGTGTCATAGACTCTGATTCTCAGTGCACGCACACAAGGACTCTGATTATCAGTGAATGCACACAGGGACCCTGTTTCTCAGCATGTGTGTGTGAGGACCCAGATTCTATGATTCTGTGCAGAGCCATACCAAGCACCAGTGATTATGATTCTCAGTGTGTGCATGGGTACCCTGTTTCTTTGTGCATATGTGGGGACCCTGATTCTTAGCACACACTCAAGGCCACACTGAGTGACTGTGACTCTGATTCTCAGTGAGCTTGGCTGCTGCTGAACCATGGCAGCCACACATCTCAGTATCTGAGCTCTTCAGTGATGCTTGCGTGGCATGATACTTCCACTGTACACAGCTTAGGCCCCCACAGCTGAAAACTTAGACCTTCTAGTGATAGTGAGAATGTGGAGACAAGGAAACAATCCCCAAAGGAAAGAAAAGGGGGAATCAACCTCCCAAAAAGAGAACTAAATGAAACAGAGGCATGGCATATGTCAGAAAAAGAATTCAGAGTAATGGCCATACAGTGCAGAAAATGATGGACAGGAAAATCAACAACTTTTATGCAAATATCAGTAAGAAATTCAGAGTAACATAGCTACAATAAAAAATGCAACAGAAAATCTTAACACATTTTTTGCGGGAAATGAGTAAAATCGGATCCACCAGGGAGACTCAATGGACATGAGGAAACATACCTTGGAACCGGCAAAAATAAAAATGCTTTACATCGTTTTCATGTGTGTGCCGCTCATAAACTATGCAGTGAAACACGGTACATGTGCAAGTTTTGTAATGTACCCCTGCACAAAGGAAAATGTTTCGAATACTACCACACAGTGGCGGGAAAATGCCCGCTTACAAAGTGTTAACAGTAGACTAGAAGTGTATAACCTAATTAGTGAGTTAGAAGAAAAAGTAGGGAAACAAGGCCAATCTGAAAATCAACTGGAAAAAAAAGTAAAAAGCAGGAGGAGAGCCTAAGGGAGCTTTGGAATAACATGAAATGAAGTAACTTATGTATAATATGTGTGTTAGAAGGACAAGAAGAGGAGAAAAGATTTTAGAACCTATTTGAAGAAATAATGACAGAAAACTTCCCTGAGATGAGGAAGAAAAAAGTCACACAAGTACAAAGAGTTTCCAGTAAGATGAACCCCAAAAACCCACACCAAGACATATCATAAGTACAATGGTAAACGTTAACGAAAAAGATAGAATCTTAAAGACTGCAAAAAAAGAGACAGTTATCTACAAAGGATCCCCATCATATTATCTAATGATTTCTCAACAGAAACACATCAGGCTAGAAGGGAATGGAATGAAGTATACAAAGTGATGCAAAGCAGATAGAATACTCTATCCAGTGAGGCTATCAATCAAAATTGAAAGGGAAATCAGGAGCTTCCCAGACCAAAATAAATAAATAAATAAATAAATAAATAAATAAAGCTAAGGAAGTTTATCACTACCAAGAGTAATGCAAGAAATGCTAAAGAGAATGCTGTAAAAAGAAATAGGAAGGGAGAAAGGAACACAGGCATAAAGAATAGACGTATGCCAACTCTCACCACCTCTGTTCGACATAGTACTGGAAATATTAGCCACTGCAATTAGACAAGAAGAATAAATAAAAGGCATCCAAATTGGAAAATAAGAAGTAAAACTATCCTTATTCGCAGATGACATGATATTGTACATAAAAAAGCCTAAGGACTCCATCAAAAAATTATTAGACCTAATAAATGAATTCAGCAATGTAGCAGGATACAAAATTAACACCAAGAAATCTATGGCATTTCTATATACCAATAGTGAACTTACAGAAAGAGAGACTAAAAAAGCAATCACATTTACCATCACACCAAAAAAATTAAGATACCTAGGAATAAACTTAACTAAAGAGGTAAAAGACCTCTACTCAGAAAACTACAGGACGTTTAAAAAAGAGATAAAGGAAGACATAAACAGATGGAAGAACATACCATGTTCATGGATTGGTAGAATCAATATCATTAAAATATCCATACTACCCAAAGCAATCTATAAATTTAATGCACTCCCCATTAAAATACCAACAGCATATTTCACAGACCTAGAATGAACTCTCCAAAAATTCATCTGGAATTAAAAAAAAAAAAAGACCCCAAATAGCTGTAGTGATCCTGAGAAAGAAGAACAAAGTAGGTGGGATCTCAATACCAGATATCAAGCTGTATTACAAAGCCACTATTCTCAAAACTGCCTGGTACTGGTACAAGAATAGACATATAGATCAATGGAATAGAATAGAGAACGCAGAAAGTGACCCGAACCAATATGCTCAATGAATATTTGACAAAGGAGACAAGAACATACAATGGAGTTAAGATAGTCTCTTCAATAAATGGTGTTGGGAAAATTGGACAAATACATGAAAATAAATGAAATTAGGCCACCAAGTTACACCATACACAAAAATAAACTCAAAATGGATAAAGAACTTAAATGTAAGACGGGAAACCATAAAAATACTAGAGGAATCCAAAGGCAACAAAATCTCAGACATATGCCGAAGCAATTTCTTCATTGATACAGCTAGTAGGCAAACAGAAACTAGATATAAAATAAATAAATGGGACTATATCAAAATAAAAAGCTTCTGCACAACAAAAGAAAACATAAACAAAACAAGAAGAAAGCCCACTGCATGGGAGAACATATTTGCCACTGTTATCACTGATAAAGGTTTAATCTCCAACATTTACAGGGAACTCATACAACTTAGCAAAAGGAAGATAAACAATCCAATCAAAAAATGGGCAAAGGACCTAAATAGACACTTTTCGAAAGAGGACATTCAGAAAACCAAGGGACATATGAAAACAAGCTCAAAGTCACTAATCGTCCAAGATATGCAAATCAAAACATCAATGAGGTACCATCTGACACCTGTCAGAATAGCTATCATCAACAAATCAACAAACGACAAGTGGATTCGGAGAAAAAGGAACACTGGTGCACTGCTGGTGGAAATGCAGACTGGTGCAGCCACTATGGAAGACAGTTTGGTGTTTCCTCAAAAATTTAAAAATGGAACTGCCATTTGACCCAGTGATCCCTCTTCTAGGAATATATCCAAAGAAGCCAGAAACACCAATCATAAAGGATACATGCATCCCTATGTTCATAGCAGCACAATTTACCATAGCCAAGATTTGGAAACAGCCTAAGTGCCCATCAATAGTTGAATGTATTAGAAAACTGTGGTACATCTACACAATGGAATGCTATGCTTCTGTAAAAAAAGAAGAAATTCTTACCATTTGCGCAGCATGGATGGAGCTGGAGAGCATTATGTTAAGTGAAGTAAGCCAATCATTGAAGGAAAAATACCACATGACATCACTCATTTATGAATAATAAAGACCATTATAAACTGATAAACAAAAATAGATACAGAAAGCAGAGCAACATCAAACAGACTGTCAAACTACAGCAGGAAGGCAGGGGCGGGTTGTGTGTGTGTGGGGGGGGCATAAGAGATCAACCAAAGGACTTTTATGCAGGCATATAAGCATAACCAATGGACACAAAACACTGGGGGGGTAGGGAAGGCCAGGGGAATGTCAAGGAGGGTAAAAAAGGTGACATATGTACTACTCTTTGTAATATTTTAGCAATAAAAAAAGAAAAAAAATCACACACACACACACATAAAAAAACACACACAATACAATCAATGAAACCCAGAGCTGGTGTTTTGAAAGGATAAACAAGATTGATGAACCTCTTGCCAGGCTAACCAAGAAGCAAAGAGAAAGGACCCAAATATACTATGAGCAACTCTATTCCAACAAACTGGTCAACCTAGAAGAAATGCACATATTTCTAGAAAAATACAACCTTCCAAAACTTAACCAAGAAAATTTAAAAGCAGTAATCAAAAAACTCCCAGCAAACAAAAGCCCTGGGCCAGATGGCTTCACAGGGGAGTTTTACCAAACATTCAAAGAAGAACTAAAATCTATTCTCCTCAGACTATTCCAAAAAATTCAAGATGAAGGAACACTCCCAATTTCTTTCGATGAAACCTGCATTACCCTAACACCAAAACCAGATAAAGACATAGAAAGGGAATTATAGGCCAGTATCTCTGATGAACATAGATGCTAAAATCCTCAACAAAATTCTATCAAATCAAATCTAGCATTACATTAGAAAGATCATACACCATGACCAAGTGGGATTTATTCTGGGGATGCAAAGATGATACAATATCTGCAAATCAATAAATGTGATACATCACATAATCAAATTGAGAGATAAAAATCTCTTAATCCAGGACGTTTTTCATTTCTTCTTTGATCTCTTTGGTAACCCAATCATGGTTTAATAACATGCTTATTTAGCCTCCAAGTGTTTGATTTTTTTTTACTATTTTTATTGTAGTTTATTTCTAATGTTATGCTATTGGAATATGAGAAGATGCTTGATATGATTTCAGTCTTCTTGAATTTGAAGAGATTTAGCCTGTGTCCCAATATATGGTCTACCTTTGAAAACATCCCATGTGCACTTCAGAAGAATGTATATTCTGTGGCATTGAGATGAAATGTTCTTAACACTTTGTGAGTGGGCATTTCCCCACCACTGTGTGGTAGCATTCGAAACACTTTCCTTTGTGCAGGGGTACATTACAAAACTTGCACATGTACCGCGTTTCACTGCGTAGTTTATGAGCGGCACACACACGACAACGACGTAAAATGTTTTTATTTTTGCTGGTTCCAAATAGAGCTTCCAATGTATGTTTCCTCATGTCCATTGACAGTCTCCCTGATGGATCCGATTTTACTCGTTTCCCGCATTAAGATATTAAGTCCATCTCATCTATTGAGTCATTTAGGATTCCTGTTTCTTTGTTGATTTCCTCTGAGGGTTTATCTAGTGATGTCAGTGGGGAGCTAAAGCCTGCCAGGAGATATTATGCCACTCACTGCCAGGTTATGGTTGTGGTTCCACATGGGTTATATGGTTGGAAAGCGGCAATCTCTTGGCATCATCTGCCCTTCCTTATTGAAAGTGTCTCCCCAGCTGTGTCTAATTTGTTAATTTAGGGTGGATGTTCTCTGATTTAGTTGCTTTTCTGGCTTGGCCCTAGATAAGGTGACCAGATTTTAACATTGGTAAAGCGGGACACCATTGACTGCTTGGCCGCCGAACACAGTATATTCCCTCCTGTTCATCCGCCGTTCCCTAGCTTGTCATGCATTCTTTCAAAAAATCGGGACTTTTTTAAAACGCCGCGGGATGCGGGACAAATTGTTAAAAATCGGGACTGTTCCGCCAAAAGCGGGATGTCTGGTCACCTTACCCTAGGAGGACGTTCACAACACAGCTGCCTATTCTGTAGCCATTTTCTCTGTCACCCCCAGCTGCTAATTTTCAGTACTATGCCATTGAAGGAGATCAAGATATACTCTATTTCTGTTTCTTAGTTTAGCATGCCATCTTTATTTTTTAATTCTTTATTGTTGAAAGTTTTGCATATGTCCCCTTTTCCCTCCATTGACCTCTCCCAGCCTGCCCCTGGCCCCCACCCCAGGCCTTCATCCCTCTGTTGTCTGTGTCCATGGTTATGAATATATGCATACAAGTTCACTGGTTGAGCTCTTCCCACCACCCACCCTCCCTTGCCTTCCCTCTGGGGTTTGTCAGAGAAAGATATATATGTCATGATCTCACTCATATGGAGAATATAATGAACAACATAAACTGATGAGGAAAAATAAATCCAGAGACATAGAAGCATCAAACAGACTAGCTTTCCATCTTTAAGTTGATGAGGTATTTGTTCAGCTTTCTTGAGGCATAGTTTACATTAAAAAGTTTGATAACTGGTAATCTTTTGCACTTTTTGTGGGCTTTAAATAAATTCAATTTATGACATTTGGTAATAGAATTCTATTATTCCTAGACTATTAATTTTATGTGCATTCTTGTCTCTTATGTGTAGATGATGATGATGTAGATTCCTTAGAACAGCATAACGTTTGTTAAGAGCCCTACGGTGATTACTATGGTCCTGCATATGACCTGAACACTAACTTTGAGACACAGAGCTTAATTTTTCAATAAGAAAGTGTTAACCAATACAGAAAACGTTTGCTGGTTGGATTTGTGCACTATAAATATCTTGACTTTTTATTAATTCTATCTCAGGGTGTAATAGTAGAATGAAACTCAGTGGCCGACCCTACAGACACATGGGAGTCCTTGGAACATCAAAACTCTATGACATTCGGAAAACTATCTTTACCTTCACTCCACAGGTATGTAGAATGAGCTTTACCATGCCTAGAGATGAATGGAAATAAGAGAATCATTACAGAAATAAAGTATGTACTGGAGTTTGGACAAGTGGCAGAGTTCCACAGGCCCTGTACATATTAAGTTGCTCAGTAAATACTTGTTGAGTTGGAGTGAAATAAATTTCTAGCACAGAGTTATGCCAAGTGATTATGGATACCATGAGTAGTCCTGGGTATTGCAGAAGTAGTGACTAGAGATTTTATAGATGTTTGAGTATTTTAAAAAGTATTTTTTACTTTTTATTTGTATTTATCCTTTAGAAACAAAATGTAGTCTTTTTATTCAGCTACCAAATTATGTATTCTCTTTTTTTTGGAGGGGGAGGGCTCTTAACAAGCCTGGAGGTCTTTGATATCCTCTTCTAAACAAAAATGTTAATACCATTGTAGCCATGATTGTTTCCCTGATGTTTATTAGCCACATTATAATAGTAAGCCCAATTATTTGTGTATATGAGGAAGAGAAACCATTTTCTGGAAAGAAAGCTTAAGCTCTCCATTTGTCATCTAACATCTGAATTAGTGCAGCTGAGATATAGACAAAAAATACTGGATCATAGGTTATATTTTTGATCTTGCTATTTGCTAGCTACATAACTGCTAATCTACTTAATGTCTCTTTGGTCTTATTTTTATCTATTAAAAGAAGAAAAGCCTTTACTGGGTTGTTACACAAATATAATTGTGTACTTGAAAACACTTTGTAAATTATAACACACTGTAAAATATAAAAACTATCATATGTGTCATTGGACCACCAGAAGAATTAAGAATTACATTTGGAGGTATTGTTGCCTTTATGACATTGTATGTGCCCTTTTGAATATGAGATTGATATAAAATTGCTGTATTTGATAGTTATGAGAGTAAATTATTCTGAGCTGTTATTTTTATTTTTCTCAGTTTATAGACCAGCAACAGTTCTACTTGGCTCTGGACAACAATATGATAGTGGAAATGCTTAGAACAGACCTCTCCTATCTCTGTAGCCGCTGGAGGATGACAGGACAGCCCACTATCACCTTCCCTATCTCACACACCATGCTTGGTAAGATTATATGAAGCATGGAATAAATGTTTATTTAGAATAAGTCGTGTGGTTAGACCTTTAAAATCGTGGAGTTACTGAAGAGCTACTTATTATCATTTATTATTTCAACAGTTATATATTAGCTTCTACTTTGTGTCAGGCAATTTTCTAAGGACTGAGGATACATGAAGTGAATAAATAAGACAGATGAGGTTTCTACTCTCGTGGACCTTATGTTTTATAATAAATACATAACAAATAAACTAATACAAAGATTATTTCAGGTAGTTTGAGAGCTAAAATTTTTTAAAATGTAATAAAATAACTTGGTTGGAGGCAACTGCAGATAATTGATTTCTAGGTCAGTTTTCATAAACTTTATAAGTACAATTGATTTACAATAATACTACATTCTGCATCTGTCTTACTCCAGTGAAGCATCAAGATTTTGGAGATAAATTCCCAGACCTCTCCCTCCAAAACTTATTTAACTGAACCAGTAAAATCTAGCAGGGAAAAATTAAAAGGCTTTCAGTTTATCTTTCCTTTATTGTCTGGGCTTCCTGACATTACTCACTTAAAACTAGGTGATAGGCTTTATTGTTCTCAGTTCCTGAAGGACTACAGTCAATGCTGAAGTATTGCTTCCTTTCTGTGTCTCTGTTGTTGCTTCCAAAAGCCTATTTGTACTGCCAAAGTACATAGAATTCCTTTTCATTAAAGGAGAACCCCTTGTCATGAATCATTCCAAGTTCAGACAGACTGTTAGGGATTTTGCTATCACCTCTTAAAGTGGTTCAAAAGCACAGGAGTTGAAGATGTAGGGTCGTCCTTCTTCTTGTCTTATTTATTTAAGGCAATCAAAAAGTGCACATTTAATAATTACTGTGTTCCCAGAATTGTATTCAGAAAGTATAAAACCTAATTGGAGAAGCAAAGCTAATACACAAAAATAATAGAAAATAATTTAAGACAGTATATAAAGAAACACTAAACACTTATATTAGTATTTGCATACAATGAAAGTGATCAAGTTGTCAAAGAAAATTTCTTGACTGAAGTGGGACTTACTATAAGTTTTTCAGATGAGTGTTATTCATGTGGTAAGAGGGAAAGGTATTTTAAGTGAGAAAAAAATTCCATGAGTGAGATCTGGAGACAGGGATGAGCTTGACTTGTGGGTAAGCAGTGGAGTATAATTATCAACAAAATTGGATAAATAAGTGGGATCATATTATGAAAATCTTGAAAATAAGCAGATATTTAAAACAGATTTTTCTCAAAACTCTGAAACATAAGTTTTTTAATAATCAGTGACATGATGAAAGTGATATTGATTTGATGACAGTATACTGTAGAGAGGAAAATCTTATAGCAAAGAAACTAATCTAGTTATAAGGTGATAGAAGATATATTTGATTGGTAGTAGTAAAAGTATAGTGGGAAAGAAGGATACGAGTCATTTTAAACAACACCAGTAAATCAGATGTTGTCTAACGAGTAGGAGATATGAATCAAAATCATGCTAAGATGCCCTAGCCGGGTTGAGTCAGTG
Source organism: Murina feae (assembly GCA_004026665.1). NCBI lineage: Eukaryota > Metazoa > Chordata > Mammalia > Chiroptera > Vespertilionidae > Murina > Murina feae. The sequence goes on from PVJC01009417.1 coordinate 28,310, forward strand.
GATAGAGGTCGGCCTGTGGACTGAAGGGTCCCAGGTTCAATTTCGGTCAAGGGCATGTACCTTGGTTGCAGGCACAGCCCCAGTAGGGGATGTGCAGAAGGCAGCTGATCGATGTTTCTCTTTCATTGATGTTTCTAACTCTCTATCCTTCTCCCTTTCTCTGTGTAAAAAATTAATTAAAATATATTTAAAAAAATAATGCTAAGATTTCAAGACTAGGTAAGTAATGCTGCCATTGATTGAGGCATTCTATAGGAAGATGCCATTTGTAAAGAGGCATGTTGAGTTTGTGGTTACAAAGAGATTTCAAAATACAAATACTAATACAGTCATGTGCCACATAATGATGTTCCAGTCAATGACAGACCATGTATACAATGGTGGCTCAGGAAGATTATAATGGAGCTGAAAAATTTTTATCACCTGGTAACACCATAAGGTAATAGCACAAGGCATTTTTTATGTGTTTGTGCTGATGCTGGTGTAAACAAACCTGTGCTGCCAATTATATAAAAGTATAGCACATACACTTATATACAGTACATAATAACCTGATAATAATAATAAATGAGTGAAAACAGTTCATGTATTTACTATTCTATACATTTTATCATTATTTTAGACTTTACCCATTCTACTTATAAAAATGTTTGCTATAACACAGTATGTTGTGTTATTCCAGCAGCAGACTCATACATCTCATGTTTAACGCTGAAGCAGGGGATTTCCAAGGGGTGAGGACGGCGGAGCCCCTAGCGCTAGGACGCTTGCATGCACGACTCTGGAGACCAGGTTCTGTGACGCAGGTCTAATTTTATTGAGGAATACAGCGGTATATATTAGCGGAGGTAGCCAATCATGGAACACCAGGTCTTCTTAGGGAGCCAATGAGCATAAAGGTCAGGGTACTGTGTACCCTGGGAGGGGCTCAGGTGGGCGTTGCCATTTTCCGGGTTTGCAAGAAAGATTTGAATTGCTGAAGTGTGCTCAAAGCATTGCATCAGCCACTGCACCGAGACAAAACCTCCTGTGCTCTACCTACATCTCCCCCTTCCTTTTTTTATTAGCGCCCGTTAGGTGTGTATTATCATGACCTGCTGTGCCTTTATTCGGGCTATCATGGTGAACATACAGCGGAAGAGGAAGAATGCTATACCAGCTAGGGTAGCCCAAATGAATAGGTTAGCGGGGTTTAGCCAAGTGAGGTGGCTGAAGCCCAAAGTAAGATACATTTTTGTGGTGGTACAAGCAAAAGAGCTCTCATTGCTTATGAGAAAAAGAAAAGGGAGCCTAAAGCAGGGATGAAAGAAATGCTGGGTGGACTTACTGGTCTGTTTAGTAACATTGCCCTCCCAGCTGCCCTCTGAGGTGTTAAGAGTAGTTGACCATTTTAACACCTGGTGGTTGAAAGGATCACAGAATAAGGTTCCATTCCAAGAAACCTCACTGTGTCTGGCCCTATCGCAAGGGAGCCCCACCGAACAGTTAGAGGCTCGGGCGACAGGGAATTGGAGACTATTGGTCCCCACAGGCATTAAGACCCTGGGGTGTGGCACCATGGTCCATAGAGTCTATCCGTGTGCTCCTGTACTGTTGGCGGTGATAGCACACATCAATAAGAATAGAGTCCCTGCTGAAGGATTCTCCTCCGGTGCCATTCGTGCCACCTGCTCCTGTAGCGCCTTAATATCGCCCCACGTTATAGGGTGAGCCCTTCTGCCTCGGGGACATCTCCTTCGGCGGTGCCATGTCTCCTCTTCAAGTGAGAGGTCCTCCATCTCCGCCACCGGTGGGGTGACTGGCCTCTGACTCATCCCTTAAGGTATGTGGCTTGATGGAATCCAGAGGGGGTGGCTCTCACCTTCTGGGAAGATACAAGCAAAACCTCTCCCCTGGGTTAACAGTGGATCGGGGTTCCATATTCCTGAAAGGGGATCCCGCCATCGGACCGGGGGAATGGGAGTTGGAAGATTCCGAAGACCTCCCCAGTGCTTGTATATTGGAGGGAGACCATGATTATCAAAATGAAAAAAGTTTAATGTGGTTAAAGCCTGTGTTAGTATAGTATGCGGGTTACTTCCTATTATCCCCTCTTTCTCTTTTTGTATTTGGATTTTAAGCTCTCTGTGTAAACTTTCAATGATGGCTTGTCCTTGTGGGTTATATGGTATTCCAGTGGTGTGTTTGATGTTATATGAGTTTAGAAAGCGATGAAATTGGGAGCTTGTGTAACATGGCCCGTTGTCAGTCTTTACTTCCCATGGGAATCCTAATGAGAGGAAAGCAGCTTGGAAAGTGGCTATACTATGCCTGGTTCTCTCTCCCATTTGTGCTTGGGCAAAAGTGGTTCCTGAGCATGTGTCTATGATGGTATGGACGTATTTCAGCCTGGTGAAGGCTGGGGCGTGTGCGACGTCAGCCTGCTGTAGGGAGTTCGGCTGAAGCCCTCTTGGATTAGTGCCACGTGGTTGGAGAGGGCCTAAAGGCAATAGGGGGCCGCAAGTTTTGCAGGCTTGTATTAGGTGCTTACATTGGGCTAAAGGGAGGTGTGGAAAAAGCTTGTGTAGGGAGAAGGCTGACATATGAAATTTAGAATGTAAGAGTTTAGCCTCCTCTATAGGTTGTATAGAGAGTACTAAGCAGTCTGCTTCCTTATTACCTAGTGCTAAGGGACGTGGTAACCCCGTGTGAGATCGAAGATGTTGAATGTACCAGGGAAGCTTACGGTTTTCCAAGATTTCTTTAAGTTAGGTTAAGGCCTTATCGAGGGGGGTTTCCTTAGTTCTGAGGGTAGAGAAGCCTATAGCTTTTGCAGTGTGGACTGCATAAGCACTATCGGAAAATATATTTGTTGCGGAAAGACCAAAAAACTAAGCGAAGCTCTTTGAAGGAGTGGAGAAAACATGGTTTTAATCACGTGTGGTCTCCGGGAAATTTTCCAAATCAGAGCAAAGTAACACTCGGGAGCCCTTCCTCATATATGCTTCCG
>PVJC01009417.1:31398-46046 GCA_004026665.1 Murina feae
GGAACTGAAACTCTCAACCTCCCTTTCCCCAGGTGTTCCAAAGATTCCACCCAGCTTAACAATCCACCCTTCCCTCAGGGCAGCGTTTCTGCTTTGTCTTGCTAATCCAGTTTTGGTGAAGGAGGCAGTACCTCAGCTGAAGGTCATTTCCCCCAGATCATCAGGGCTACCTTTGAATTAGCCCTTTTTTCCTTCTCATATTAACTGGATAATCCTGACAATATAGAAGTGCATGTATCACTGCACGTAACTCCCCAACTTGTACTGAGTCTGAGTACTGGTATTTTAGGTAGGTTGGTGTATCTTGTAGCCTGTCCGTCTTAATGACTACTGCACAATAGTGCTTTCCAGCATCTGTAAAGGCCCATGGAGCCCTAAATATCGGCTTGCTACTTGGACGAACTAGTCCTAATGTGTGTAATGGAACCTTTTGTAGAGTATGTAATATCCGGTGATTGGGAAGATGGTTATCAAACTGTCCAGGGAAATGTAGTAATAGTAACTGGGTTTCTCAGTCAGTGGTGAGTAATTGGGTAAGTTGCTCTTTAGTATAAGGAAGTATGAGTAGATCTGGTTCTTTACCATAGAGGGTAAGAGACCTCTGTCTGAGCTTACGTCCTATTGTAGCATAAGCAGTTGTTGGAGGGGTGATTTTTGGATGTTGACTGTAGGCTAAATGTACCCAATAAAGGGGGCCTTCTTGGAAAAGAACTCCAGTGGGTGGACCAATGGTGGCTAACACGATCGCTTGGATTGGCTTAGTTAAATCAATTCTATGTAATTCTAACTCTCTTAAGGCTTGATTAATAGTGTTTAATACTTCCTTTGCTTTGAGGGAGATAGTCCTAGTACTAAGTGGGTTGGAATCTCCCTCTAGGAGTTGGAATAGGGGGTTTAGGGGCCCCTGTTGATATTGATAGACTGTTTCTAACCCAATTAATCTGGCCACAGAGCTCTTGTAATTCGTGCAAGGTGAGTGAGTGCAGGATGGCTAGTTGAGGAGCTATAGGGGTTAACTGTTCATGGATTTTATACCCTAGGAAAGAGTATGGTGGGTGATGTTGGACTTTCTCAGGGGCAATTTTAAGGCCTAAGGCCTGTAGATTTGTTATTAATGTGTTATAGCATGCATCTAGCCAAAGAGGGTCTCTATGGGCTAGGAGTATGTCATCCATGTAATGAGTAACAAAACATTGTTTAGCAAGGGGTTTAGTGGCAACTCCAACATATGCCTGACATATAGTGGGACTGTTCTTCATTCCCTGGGGGAGTACCTTCCAGTGGTACTGTTCCGCTGGGAGCTGGTGATTGGTAGAAGGAATAGAAAAGGCAAAATAAGGCCTATCCTCAGGGTGTAGTGGAATGGAAAAGAAGCAATCTTTTAAATCAATTATTTTTATGTGTGACCCTCTGGCTATCGCCGATGGATGTGGAAGCCCTGGTTGGAGGAGTCCTAGCTTCTGCATGTTTGTTAATTGCTCTAAGGTCTTGGAGGAATCACCATTTAGTTCTGTCCCGTTTTTTAATGACAAAGACAGGGGTGTTATGGGGACTAAGGGAAGGCTCTATATGCCCCTGCTGTAGTTGTTCTTGTACTAGGTCTTGTAAAGCTGTTAATTTTTCTCTGGGTAATGGCCACTGTTCCACCCAGATAGGCTCCTCCGTATCCCAGGTTAATTTAATGGGAGGGGGAGTGTGTAGAACAGTGGCCCCTAGTATTGGGGGGGCTGCCCCGGGGAGATAGTAGCTTTGACAGCCTCTAGTATATCTCGCCCCCATAGGGTGTGGGGGATATTCGGCATAAATAATGCGCGGAAAAATCCACCGTTGCCCTCTGGATCTAGCCAATGGAGGTCTCTTGCTGCCTGTGAAGTCATTTTGTATCCACTGACTCCTTGAACTAAAGGGCCGGAAGCGAGCGGCCATTTGAGATCCTTCTTCTCCTCCTGTATTACGGAGATGTCGGCCCCTGTATCTATTAACCCTCTATTTTCCTCCTTTCTACAGTAAGTGTTAGGAACACCTTATTTTGAGTTAATGGAAGAGTCCAATAGATTCCTTGTGTGGGTTGCTCTCTTATTTGCGGTGCTGAGAGCTGCCCCCTTTCTCGTTTAAAGGCAGTAGAGTATTGCCATCCTTATCTTTATTGGAGTGGCAGTCCTGTTGCCAGTGAAAGCCCTTTCTACACCGAGGGCACACGGAGGGATGGATGTTGTTTTTTTCCTTGTCCCTGTTTTTTTTTCTATTGGCGCATTCCTTGGTGACGTGGCCACGCCCCCTACACTCAAAACACGCCCCCTTTTGGGCATCAGCTCTTACTCCTAGATTCACATGTTCTGCCAGCACAACGGCTAAAGCTGCTGCAGATCTATTGCTAATATCGCGACATGCAAGGACCCAATCATCAACATTTCTGGACTTTACTGGTGCTCTGGCCTGTCTACACTGCACATTAGCTCTTTCCCATGCTAATTCTTGAGTGAGGGCATCAGCTGCCTGAGAATGAGTAACCTTTCGGTCAACAGCCTCCCGGACTCTGTGTAAAAACTCTGAGAAGCCTTCATTCAATCCTTGGACTAATTTGGACAATTGGGCCGGCTTCCCTTTGGGATTAATTTGGGCGAACGCACGCATAGCACAGAGGTGGACCTGGTCAAAATACCTAGGCTGGCCCTGGGCTTGAGCACCTGGGGAGGCATATTGACCTTCCCCTTGAAGTGCCTTCACCTCCGCCTTTAAGTTAGGTGTATTACCATTCCCGGAAGCACGGTTGCGGTCTGCGAGAAGCTTAGCCTGCTGGTAAAACAGTGCTTTCCACTGGATCAAGTCTCCAGGAGGTAAGATGGTTCTAGCCAAACATTTCCAATCATAGGGACAATTGAGATTAATGCTAAAATTGTCTAATAGTTGTTAAGTATATGGGGCTGAGAGACCATCTTCCTGTACTGCTTTCCTAATGGCTAATAACTCCGTTTGGTTAGGCGGAAGCCAGGCTTGTGGTTGAGTGGCTGTGGGGTTGTTGTTTACTGGGAAGGCTTGAGGGCGTGTCTGGGAGAAAGTCTCGTGAGAAGCCTCAAGACCTAAAGAAAATCTTGCGGCATCTCTCTGCTGGCATTGAACCTTATATAGTTCTGTCCAGGGGCTATCATCAGTGTTTTTCAGTGTTGGTTTAGTACTTGTGGGTTTATTTGTTGTAGAAACTGAAGGTGGAACCGCCTTCCCCTTCCCCAAAGGCTCGGACTCGGCAGTGGACTGTTTAGTTTTACTTTTGTCCCAACGCTCTTTAACAAACAACTCCCACGCATCAGGGGGGGCAAAGGGCTCTAGTGAGGAGTAAGGGGGAAGGGGACCTGCCTCCACTGAGGCCGCAAGGACCAAAGGTACCGGCAGAGATGGTTCAGGGGGACTCCAGAGAGGCATGAGAGGAGGGCCAAAATGGTGGGTGTTAAAGAAAATGGAATTATTTTTCCTTCATGGACCTCCGCAGACATTACACGTTTGAGTACTTTCTCCCAGGTGCCTGGGTCCCATACGGAGGCTTCTAACAACCAGGGGTTAAGGTGTAAGAGGCACTCCCACAGCACCTGAAGTTCCTTTTCTGAAAGCTTAACTTGCCTACTCTGCAAAAGGGCCTGGAGAGCTCACACCTGAGTGGTGCGTGAGGCGGGGGGAACATTACCCATATTGCAGAGGGTCACTCACCAGATCCGACGTTCTGGAGGCCCCACGTTGGGCGCCATATGAAGCAGGGGATTTCCCAGGGGTGAGGACGGCGGAGCCCCTAGCGTTAGGACACTTGCATGCACGACTCTGGAGACCAGGTATTGTGACGCAGGTCTAATTTTTTTGAGGAATACAGCGGTATATATTGGCAGAGGTAGCCAATCATGGAACACCAGGTCTTCTTAGGGAGCCAATTAGCATAAAGATCAGGGTACTGTGTAGGCGGCTCTGGAAGGGGCTCAGGCAGGCATTGCCATCTTCCTGTTGTGCCAGAAAGATTTGAATTGCTGGAGTGTGCTCACAGCATTGCATCAGCCACTGCACCGAGACAAAACCTCCTGTGCTCTACCTGCATAATGCATCTCTTGATTGCCTTAGGTCTTTTGTGTGTGTGTGTGATTAATTTAATCTTGTGTTGTTTTGTAGAGTAACATGCTCTGCATGATTGTAGCCTAGGAGCAATAGGCTATACCATGGAGCCTAAGTATGTAGAAGGTTATACTATCTAAGTTTGTGTAAGTGCACTCTATCATGTTCACACAATGTTGACATTGCCTTAAAAAACATTTATCAGAACATATCCCCATCATGAAGTGCCACATGACTGTAGTAGGGATAAAATAAACAGCCATAACTTGGGAAGAAGAATAAAACTAAGTATCTAGATTCAGATCACAAAGTTTTAATACTTCATACATGGTCACACAACAAAAGTAGCAGTAACAACAGCAATAATAACTGCAATGTGTAATAAACACTTTTTCTGTGACAGACACTGAGCTTTCAGTGCATTATTTTGAAATCTCCACAACAACACTATTTAGGTAGGTGTTATTAATAGCCCTATTTTATAGACGAGGAAGGTGACTCATTGTCAAGAGTCTCCAAATTAGTAAATGAACAGAGTCAGGCTTCATACCAGATCTACCAATCTCCACAGCCTACATAATCAATAGCTGTTTGTTTTCTCATATAAAAGACAGAGATTCCAAGAATATATAAAAGAGAAAAATCCATCTAAGATGTTAGTTAGAAAAGATGTCTCTAAAATAAAATCATCCTATATAATAAAAGGCTAATATGCAAATTGTCCCCTCGACCTGGAGTTCAACCAGGAGTTTGACCTGGAGACAGGGCCAGCCCACTAACTGCTCTTGCCCCCCACCCAGCCCAATCAGTCCCGATTTGGGAGGGTCAGGCAGACCGCACACATGCACAAATTCATGCACCGGGCCTCTTGTGTTGGTAATAAAGGAATGTGTAAAGACATATCACGCAATTGCTAACAAAAAAAAACAATGGAGATCCAAAGTAGCTGTGAAATCAGTGGAAGCTACACTCACCTCCTCCCAGTAGCAAACCGGAATTATAACTAAGTTATAGATCAATTAACCTGAATAACCAACTGAAGAGTAACTGAACAGAAGTCTTATAACCAAGGATTTACAGAAGAAGCCACATTCAGACTGATAGGAAGGCCAGAAATGTGAAAAGGACTGGCCTTGCACTCATTTGTGGAAGCTGAGAATCCAGAAGGATATCTCAGCTGCAAAGGTCCACCTTGTGAAGCAATTGGTCTCAACCCCACATTGGGGCTCCCCATCTCAGAACACCAGAGCTGGGAAGAGGTGCCCACGTAAACATCTGACTTTGAAAACCTGTGGGGATTCTGTCCAACAGGGAGAGACAGGAGTCTACTATAAACTGAGGTGCCCTCTTAAGAGGCCAGTGTACAAAATCTCATTATCAAGCACTCACCCATGGCTCTGGTGGAGGTAAGGTGACACAGAGAAAACTGAAGTTATACAGAGAAGAACTGGGTTGTGTGGCCACGAGGAGAGACCTGAAAGATCAGCTATCAAGGTCTCTGTGCTGAGTCCCTATTCCATACTTTCCAGAGACATCAATTGACCTTGGTCAAGCCATCCTATTCATACAGAACCGGCCTGGAGCAGGCCACTAACCATGTACTCCAGATTCCTAGTAATCCACCCTACCAATCTCACACCCTGCTGAAACCTTTGCTGGCTGCACTCAGCTTGGGCCTTCTTGCAAAGAAGGGAGCTCTTGTAAAGACTCATGCAGATACTGAGTGGTGTGGCTCTGGAGTGGGGGCCACTAAACCCCACAAACCTGACTGGCTAGGCCTGTGGTGTCTTGTGCCTTGGAGAACACTTAAGGAGAACCTGGTGAAACCAGGAATTGTTGGAGGCTGAGGCAGAGACTGAGTGGTGTGGCTGTGGAGCAGGGGCCATTTCTCTCCTCTGTACACCTGTCAGGCACTGACCGCCAATAGGAGTTAAATGAGCTTTGTCCTCCCAACTTTCACTGGCCCTGCCTTGCTGAGCTAACACCCTGCAGAAAGGTCTACAGGCTGCACTAATCTTGGGCCCCTGGTGTACTCTTGTTTTAGGAAACACTTGAGAAGATCTGGATGGTCTCAGGGATTAATGGGGACTTGGGCAGAGAATGAATTGTGTGGCTCTGGAGCAGAGGCTGTTTCCACCCCCTGTGCACCTGACCAGTGCCACCTCCTGCACAGGAGATCCACTAGCTCCATCCTCCAAACTCTGGGAGGCCCCACCCAGCCAAACTCACATCTTGTGGAGGAAACTGTGTACTGTGGCCAACCCATGCCCAATGATTGGAGTGAATTGCAGAGGAAACACCTTTTCTGACCGCTCATTGGCTAAGCTCCCTGTATGCCACATGTAATATTCTTAGTAACTTGGGTAATAAGAATCCAAAAAGGTGATCTAGGGTTTTTCCACCACACTCCTGGAGGAAAAAATTGAAGGTCCACTGCTTGGAGGGCTAAGAAATGTCATATCCTGCCCTAGCCGGTTTGGCTCTGTGCATAATGCCTTAGCCTGCTGACTGCAGAGTCTGAGTTCAGTTCTGACCAAGGACACATATCTAGGTTGCAGGCTCCTCCCTGTCCGGGGCCTAGGTCAGGGCATATGCAGGAGGCAACCAATCAAAGTATTCTTCTCACTTTGATGTTTCTCTCTGTTTTCCCCTTCTGTTCCACATTCTCTAAAAATCAATGGAAACATATAATCAGATGAGGATTAAAAAAAAAGAAAGAAAGAAATGTCATATCCTAGGAAAGACACATCTTGAAAATGCCTAAAGAAAGTTGTCATTTCTTCATGTGAAGGGACTGGAGTCCATGTTGATGAAAACACCTTGGTGGCTGTGGTGACTGGCAGTGGCTGCAGCAGCGAGGCGATGTGGCTGGTGGCTTCCCCTGATTAGCCTGGTTGCCTCCCACAGAGAGACCAGACTCCCCAAGGGGATCTGGGAGCAGGCCTAAGCTGTCAGTAGGACACCCCCTGATGGCTCCCAATATGTGAGAGGGGGCAGGCTGCACAGAGGAACCCTCCCCCCAGTTTGTGAATTCCGTGCACCAAGCCCCTAGTTGTTATCTAATATAATAAAAGAATAATATGCAAATTAACCATCACTCCGCGATATCTAAGCCACGCCCACCAGCCAAGCCACACCTGCCAGCCAATCAGAGCAAATATATGCAAATTAACCCAGTGAAGATGGTGGTTAATTTATATACACAGGCATGGAGCAAAGACTGAAGACAGCCTAGACAGCCTAGAAGGAAGCCAAGTGCTACAGAAGGGAGCCCAGCAGCAGAGAAGGGAGAGAGCGAGGCAGTGGAGATGGGAGGGAGCGAGGCAGCAGAGATCTTAAGAAGCCAAGGCAGCAGGGACTGTGGAGAAGGGAGGGAGCTGAGGCAGCAGAGATGGGAGGAAGCAAAGCTGTAGAGAAGAAAGCGAAGCCTGTCTTTGCAGGCTTTGCTCCCTTCTCTGCTTTGCTCCAGGAATAGGAAGCCCTATTCTTGCAGAAATAGGCTGAGGATGCCCTATTCTTGCAGGAATCTTCCTGCAATGGGCCTCTAGTATATTTATAATTGTTCTATCTTATTATTAGTCACTAGAGGCCTGGTGCACAAATTCGTGCATGGGTGGGGACCCTCAGCCTGGCTGGTGATTGGGGATGGTTTGAGCCATCTTTCCTAGTCCTGATCAGGACCATCTGGCCAGGGAGAAGGACCACAGGAGGTTGGCCGGCCACAGGAGGTTGGCTGTGGTAGTGCACTGACCACTTGGGGGCAGCTTCGGCATTAAATATCTGCTCCTGCTGGTCAGTGCACGTCATAGCGACTGGTTGACCAGGTCATTCATTTATTCGGTCACTTTGGCTTTTATATGTAAGCTTATTAATCTCTTACTCTCTTAATCTCTTAGGTATGTATGTATAGGAAGAAAAACATGGTATGTATAGGTTGTAAGATTATTTATAAGCATCCACTCAGGTCTTGGAACATATTTCCTACAGATAAAGGGAGACTGCTATGGTAGCAAAAGAATGTAATAAATACATTTGGGGAAATAATTTAATTAGGCCTGCTACTTTATATTTTATGCAAATTTAAATTCTGAATATATTAAAAAGCTAAGCAAAAAAAAAACCCTATAAAAGTGTTAGAAAATATTAGAGAATATTTTGGTGATCTTTGACTAAAGAAAATTGTCCTTTGTAAGACACAAAAAGGAAAAATTGACAAATTTCAAAACATGAAAATTTAAATAAATCTTTTATACAAAAATGAACTGTGGTCGAGGTTGAAAGACAATAATGTAGGTAAAGGATTTGCCATACATATGATAGAAAACAGAATAATGTTCACAAAATGTAAGTATGGAGTTCTTCATTTTTTTCTGAGCCCCTACCCCTCCTTACCCCTGGTAACCACCATACTATTATCTGTGTCTGTGTGTTTTTGTTTTGTTTGTTTTTCTTTCTTTCTTTTTCTTGTATTCTTTTTTTTATTAATTACATACAGTTTTACAAAGATTAGTACATATATCTCTTTTTTCCCCTGCCCTTCCGCCCGCCTCCCCTACCCCCCAGTGTTTTGTGTCCATTAGTTATGCTTAAATGCATGCATAAAAGTCCCTTGGCTGATCTGTTACCCCCTCACCAATCCTCCCTGTCCTTGTTGCTGTAATTAGACAGTCTGTTTGATGCTGCTCTGCCTCTGTATCTCTTTTTGTTCACCAGTTTATAATGGTTATTATTATCCATAGATGAGTGAGGACATGTGATATTTTTCTTTCATTGACTGGCTTATTTCGCTTAGCATTATGTTCTCCAGTTCCATCCATGCTGCTGCAAATGCTAAGAACTCCTTCCTTTTTACAGCAGCATAGTATTCCATTGTGTAGATGTACCACAGTTTTCCGATATAGCCCCTAGGGCATTGGAAACTAAAGAGAAAATAAACAAATGGGACTTTATCAAAATAAAAAGCTTCTGCACAGCAAAAGAAACCATCAGCAAAACAAGAAAACCCACTACATGGGAGAATATATTTGCCAATGTTATCACCGATAAAGGTTTAATCTTCAACATTTATAGGGAACTCATACAAATTAACAAAAAGAAGAAAAACAATCCAATCAAGAAATGGGCAAAGGACCTAAATAGACACTTTTCAAAAGAGGACATTCAGAAAGCCAAGAGACATATGAAAACATGCTCAAAGTCATTAATCATCCGAGAGATGCAAATCAAAACAACAATGAGATACCATCTCACACCTGTAAGAATGGCTATCATCAACAAACCAACAAACAACAAGTGCTGGAGAGGATGCAGAGAAAAAGGAACACTTGTACACTGCTGGTGGGAATGCAGACTGGTGCAGCCACTGTGGAGAGCAGTATTGAGTTTCCTCAAAAAATTAAAAATGAATCTTCCTTTTGACCCTGTGATCCCACTTCTGGGAATATATCCTAAGAAACCAGAAACACCAATCAGAAAGGACATATGCATCCCTATGTTCATAGCAGCACAATTTACCATAGCTAAAATTTGAAAACAGCGTAAGTGCCCATCAGCAGATGAATGGATTAGAAAACTGTGGTACATCTTTCTTTTTTTTAAATTTGTTTTTTAAATCTTTGGGTATTTTTTTAAACATTGTACATTTATTTACAAAGAGGGTAGAGAAACACACAGAATCTGGCCTTCCTGTGCACCGGGGAGTCACCATCGTCATAATAAATACGGTAATTTTAATAAAGAAAAAAATATTGGATTGGAACAGTTGAGGGTCATCCTGAGCTCCCCCTACTCCCTCTCACCGGGGCGGAGGTCACAAGATAGAAGTCATCTTCTTTCCCCTCTTCTACTTCTCAACCCTCCATAATTGTCCATGGATGGAGATGAAAGAGTAGTTCTTTCCAGGTGTTATCAGCTCCTATATGACCCTCAAAACCTCAAAGTCAGTGCTCCTTCCCTTACCAGGGCACTCTGTAGGCACCATGTGGGGTCAGACAGAGTCTCCAACCATGTGCCAAAAGAATACCCTAGGGGGTCCAGAGACACCTAGGGTATATGAGGGGACATACATGGGCATGGAAAGGAGGAATAAGAGGACTCAGTGAGAGAAGTGAAGGGCATCAAACAGACTAAGTGTCGAAACTACAGGTGTACCGGTTAATAATGAGGATTTTTATCAATAGATGGAGTTACAAATATGTTGATATATATGCGATTTGATATGTATGCTATTTTGTTGTATTGACAGCAAGCTTCAAAACTTCATTTGTGAAATTTTCTGAAGGTGTTAACATCATAGATATTTTTACACTTAATGTTGGATTTTGTGCGAAAAAAGACCATTTGTGGGAAGTTTTAATTCATTTATTTTGAAGAAAAGTGCTGTTAAATACTTTAGGAAGTTTATGCTGCATCTCAACATACTTGTGAACACTGATTTAAACGTTTTAAAAGTGATAATTTCAATGTGAAAGACGAAAAACGTCCAGGTCAACCTTGAAGACCAACAATAAATAACAAGCATTATTGGATGAAGATTCATGTCAAACTCAAAAACAACTTGCAGAGGGCTCCCGGCAGCGTGACCCAACAGGCTGGTTTGGGACTGGGAGCCTTGCTTGCCTGCAGCAAGCCCCTGTGGCCCCAGGCCTCCATCAAGCTTCCCTTCATGGAAGCCCAGGGACACTCTCAGGGTGGGGTCCCAGTTCAGTGGTGGCGCTTTGCGGGGGGGAGAGGGGGGGGCCTGGAGGCCGCTGGTGGCTGCCTGTGCTTCCAGGATGTACTGAGCCTTCACCAGGCTGCCCTCTGCCCGGGCTGTCAGGGGATGGCGGGCGAGGCTTCAGGCCAGACTCCCAGGGCAAGGCCCAGGTGCAGCCCAAGGAGGTGGGACTCACTGGAAGACCCCTGCAAGCTCCACTGGGGTCTTGGGTGCGAGGCACACGCCTCCTGGGAACGGGGGGCCTCTGGCACACGCTGTTCTGGCCTAAATCTTTGTTGTTGAAAGTATTATATAGGTCCCCCTATTTCCCCCATTAACCTCTTCCAACCCGCTCCCATCCCCTCCCCCAAGTCCCACCACCCCATTGTCTATGTCCAGGGGTTATGCATATATGCATACAAGCTCATTGGTTGAGCTCTTCCCACCCATCCTCTCCTGCCTTTCCTCTGAGGTCAACAATTTGTTCATGCTTATATGTCTTTATTTTTTCAGACATAAAAATGTTTGTACTTTATTAATATGACATCATACAAATGAGCATTTATTATGCATAGCATTTCATAGCTTTGCTTTTTGGAAATTTTTTCTTTATTGTTGCAAGTATTACATATATCTCCTCCTTCCTCCCCACCCCCCATTAACCTCTCCCCACCCCTGCCCAGCACATGTCCCCACCCCCTACTGTCTGTGTCTTTTGGTTATGCTTATATGCATGCATACAAGTGTTGGAGCCCCTTATACATCCAGCGCAGTTCAGGGTTCCTGTTCAGGGTTCGAGTTCTGAAGGAGGCCACACACAAAATGAAAAGGGAGAGGCTAGAAGAGAATAAATTTGGAATAATGGGGGACTAGGCGTGGCATCTTTCCTCTAGCAGGGTAAGATTGCCCACTGGTGCCTGGTTCTCACCAGCCTTTTATTGAGTCTCTGAGAAAACAACCATATCCTTAGGCAGGAAATTCAGACAATAAACAGGCAGGAAGAATTTACATGTAAGTAACAAGTAGGGGTTTGCTTTAACTAACAATGTTTCAACTTAATGGGTGCATAGCTCTGACCTTTCAGAGCAACCAAGGTTGGTGACAACAATCGGTTTCCAGCATACCAGTCCTTTGGGTGATCTCTTACCCCCACCTCTCACCCTCCTCTGTCTTCCCTCTGAGGCTCCATGGTCTGTTCGATGCTTCTATGTTTCTGGATCTGTTTTAATTCATCAGGTTATGTAGTTCATTATATTGCATAAATTATTTCACTTAGCATAATGCTGTCTAGGTCCATCCATGCTGTTGCAAATGGTAAGAATTCCTTCTTTTTTACAGCAGCATAATATTCCTTTGTATAGATGCACCAGTTTCTAATCCACTCATCTGCTGATGGGCATTTAGGCTGTTTCCAAATTTTAGCTATGATGAATTAGGCTGCTATGAACATAGGGATGCATATATTATTTGTTTTTCTTGTTTGTTCATTTGTTGCTTTCAGTTTTGTATCCCACATACAAGTGAAATCATATTTAATGGATTGGAAAAAGGTAAATTACTTAATAGAAACATAGGGAAAGGACATGAACAGGCAATTCATAAAAGAAATGGAAATGACCAGTATATACATGAAAACATGATAAGCCTTGCTAGTAATAAAATTAAAACAGTGTCTTTTTAAACATACTAGATAGAAATTATTAATGTCTATTATTGTTAAAGGAGTGGAGAAACAGTTACTTTCCATACTAGTGATGGAAATATAATTAACTCCACTTTTTAAGTGAGCAATTTCGCAATCTCTATAAAATGTTTTGTGTTTCCTTTGTCCTAACAGTTCTATTTGTAAGAATTTCCCCTAAGGAGATAGTATAATTAGTGCATATAGATGTAGATACAATGATCTTCCTCACTGTGTATTTACATTATAAAAACAGTCTAAATGTCTGCTGTGCAATAATTTTAAGCTTTTACAAAGGATATGTTAGAAAAGGTGGATCACAAAAGAATATATGTAATATGTCCTCCTTCATGTAGTGTCAGGTAATTGTTAGTCTTCTAAATATTTGTATGCCTACACACATAAACCAAGGCTTATTAGATAGCATAATATTATATAAAATATTTAGCACAGTTCTTGGCACATAACATTCAACAAATAGTTGCTGCTATTATTGAAAGCATTCAAGGCAAGTGTTCTGCCATCAGGCTCTGTGCTAAATATTTATGATAAATAAGATATGGACTGTCTTTGAGGAACTGTGTCTATTGGTCATCATCGCTTACCAATTGTCCCAATTCTACAGTATTGCTGGCTTTCAGATGAATTGTTGAAATATAGGGTGGTCAGTGAGGAGTGTCTAATTTGTATCATCCTCACCCCAGACTATTGATTTGAAATAAGTGAAAGCTTCCCCTTATTTAAAAGTTAAAACCACAAAGATTGTTTTAAAATTCTCTTCAAGATGAAGATGGAACCAGCTTGAATTCAAGTATCCTGGCAGCACTTCGAAAAATGCAGGATGGCTATTTTGGTGGGGCAAGGTAAGTGACCTCTACATACTCTTTAGTGAAATGAAATGAAACTTGGAAGCTGGGTTCAGTAATTGTATACTTGTTATACCTTTCTGTGTATCATTTTTTATAGCTGCATTTTTATATTAAATTTATTGAGTTGTCATCTAATCTAATAAAAGAGTAATATGCAACTTGACCCTCACTCCATTACACCCATAAGCCACACCCACAAGCCAGGCCCACCAACCAATCATGAGCAAATATGCAAATGAACTCAACTAAGATGGTGGCGCCCAGTCCGCCACAGCCCCACAACTGAAGTAGCCAGGCCTGTTAGCTAGGCTGGTGGTGGGGGAGGCAGGGGGGGCCGAGGGGCAGAGCCATCAATCACAGGAATCTGGAAAGGGGCGGAGCTGGTGATGTGAACTACAGAGGAAACACCTTTTCTTACTGCTCATTGGCTAAGCTCCCTGTATGCCACTGGTAATATTCTTAGTAACTTGGGTAATAAGAATCAAAAAAGCCATCTAGGGTTTTTCCACCACACTCCTGGAGAAAAAAAATGAAGGTCCACTGCTGGAGGGCTAAGAAATGTCATATCCTGCCCTAGCCGGTTTGGCTCAGTGCATAATGCCTCAGCTTGCTGACTTCAGGGTCTGAGTTCAATTCTGACCAAGGGCGTGTACCTAGCTTGCAGGCTCCTCCCTGGCTGGGACCCAGGTCAGGGCATATGCAAGAGGCAACCAACTGAAATGTTCTTCTCACTTTTATGTTTCTCTCTGTCTTTCCCTTCTGTTCCACATTCTCTAAAAATTAATGGAAACATATTCTCAGGTGAGGATTAAAAAAAGAAAGAAAGAAAGAAATCTCATATCCTATGAAAGATATATCTTGAAAATGCCTAAAGAAAGTTGTCATTTTTTCATGGTGAAGGGACTGGAGTCCGTGTTAATGAAAACACCTTGGTGGCTGCGGTGACTGGCAGTGCCTGTAGCAGCGGAGTGATGGGGCTGGTGGCTTCCCCTGATTAACTTAGTCACCTCCCACAAAGGGAGGCCAGACTGCAGGTTAGGCCTGCTCCCCATGGGGAGCAGGGTGCAGGCCTAAGCCGTCAGTAGGACATCCCCTGAGGGCTCCCAATATGTGATAGGGGGCGGGCTGGGCTGAGGACTCCCCCCCCAGTGCACGAATTTCGTGCACCAGGTCCCTAGTTGGTTAATAAGATTATATAGGTTTTAAGTGTAAAACTCTGATACATCATCTGTATATTGCATTGTGTGCCCACCACCCAAAGCAAATCATCTTCCATGACCACATATTTGACCTTTACCCTTTCCTAAGACTG
>PVJC01009418.1:0-16218 GCA_004026665.1 Murina feae
AGGTCATGTGGTATTTTTCTTTTATTGACTGGCTTATTTCACTTAGCATAATGCTCTCCATTTCCATCCATGCTGATGCAAATGGTAAGAATTCCTTCTTTTTTACAGCAGCATAGTATTCCATTGTGTAGATATACCACAGTTTTCTAATCCATTCATCTGCTGATGGACACTTAGGCTGTTTCCAAATCTTAGCTATTTTTCATTAATTTTTAAAGAGAGGGGTAGGGAGAGAGAAACATCGATGTGAGAGAAATAAATCAATTAGTTGCCTCCCAAACACACCCCAAGTAGGGCTGGGGATCAAACCTGCAACCCTTTGGTGCATGGGCCACTGAGCACACCAACCAGGGGAATAAACTCTGTTTTGTATATTCCCAACTGTAAGCTTACTTTTACCCACTCCTACATATTAAATATATATAAATAATACATGTTATTAGAGTATAGTATCTGTAATGTAATAATAAATTTATAACATGTATAGTATATACTATAATATATTACATATAATAGATTTAAACTGACCTTATATCCAGTGACTTTTCTCAATTCACTTGTTAATTATAATAATTTATTTTTAACTTTGTATGTATGAAATATGTCATCTGCGATAAAATATTTTTACTCCATTTCTTCTAATCTTTATACAATCTACTTTTTTTTTTTTACTTTATTGTACTGAGTAGGACCTCTATAAGTAGTGATTATGGACGTCCTTGCCTTTTCACTGGAACCTAAAGAAAAACCCTAAACATTTTACCATTAGGTATGTCATGAGGTGTAAGTATTTTTTAAATAGATAATATCTATAAGTTCAATGAAATTCTTCTCAAAGTGTAGTCTGCTGTCATGAACAGGTGTTGCATTTCATTAAACACATATTTTTGCAACTATTGAGATGACCATATGGTTTTTCTTATTCTCTTAATGTGCTTGATTATATTGATTTTTTTTTTTTGTTTTAAAAATTGCACATAAGCCCTAGCCAGTTTGGCTCAGTAGACAGAGCATTGGCCTGAGGGCTGAAAGGTCCCAGGTATGATTCCGGTCAAGGGCATATACCTTGGTTGCGGGCACATCCCCCGTGGGGGGGGGGTGCAGGAGGCAGCTGATTGATGTTTCTCTCTCATCGATGTTTCTAACTATCCCTCTCCCTTCCTCTCTGTAAAAAAAGTAATAAAATATATTTTTTTTAAAAATTGCACATAAGATAAAATGCACATATCATAAAATTTACCATCTTAGTCCTTTTAAGTGTACAGTTCAGTGTTAAGTACATTCATGTTGTTGTACAACCATCACCTCCACCCACATCCAAAATTCTTTTCAACTTTCTAAGTTGAAATGAATACCCATTAAACAAAAACTCCCCATCCCTCCCTCTCCTTATCTCCAGGAAACTGTAGTTCTACATTATGTCTCTATGAATTTGACTATCTTAGTACCTCATATAAATATAGGGTTTCCCAAAAAATATACACACACTTTAACAACTAGTTCTGTTACATTTTGAAAATATAGATCAATGGAACAGAACAGAGAACCCAGAAATTGACCCAAGCCATTACGCTCAATTAATATCTGACAAGGAGCCTGGTGGGTGTGGCTCAGTTTGTTCGGTGCAACAGTTTGCCGTTTTGATTCCTGGTCAGGGCACATGCCCAGATGCAGGCTCAATCCCCAGTAGGGGGCATGAAGGAGGCAGTGAATTGATGACTCTGTCTTTGATGTTTCTCTGTCCCTCTCCCTTCCTCTCTGGTGTGTGTGTGTGTGTGTGTGTGTGTGTGTGTGTGTGTGTGTGTTTGACAAAGGAGGCAAAAGCATACAATGGAGTTGTAGATAGAGCACAGGAGGTTTATCTCGGTGCAGTGGCTGATGAAATGCTGTGAGCTCACTCCAGCAGTTCAGATCTTTCTGGCAAACCAGGAAGATGGCAACGCCCGCCTGAGCCCCTCCCAGAGCCACGTACACAGTACCCCAACCTTTACGCTCATTGGCTCTCTAAGAATATGTTCCATGATTGGCCATCTCTGTTATAAATACTCCCTGTACTTGCTCAATAAAATTAGACCTGCGTCACAGAACCTGGTCTCCGGAGTCGTGCATGCAAGCATCCTAGCACTAGGGGCTCCATCATCTAGTATTACCTTCTAGTAGATCTGATTAGCCCTTCAGGCAGCCCTGTGGATAGCGCCTAAAAGGACCCCATGCACACAGATCAATCATGTCTAAACCATGGGGAGATTCATGCATCATCTACCTCCAAATTTGCACCCCAAAGGTATGCATACACCTTCTCTCAACTTAACCATGAGCAGCTAGTCAGGCTATCTTGTGACCCTTGGGTTTGTTTATTCAGCAAAAATATACATCAGGCCACTGATCCCCAAACTCCAGGGGACACATATCAAGCTCCCCAGGTGGCCAGTTGAAGTTTGAACTATGGGGCTAGCAACCTCCTTTCCTCTGTGGTGCTCTTTTCCAAACGTTTAGAAATCCTCTTCAATCTCCTTGATGCTCTCAATATGAGGGAAAGGGTTTAGCAATCACTAACAGTTTCTCAGCCACTTTTTTTCTTTTTTTTTTCTTTTTTGCCAATTCTGTATGGTGCTCTGCCTCACAACTCACTGTAGATGTTTGATATTTATTGTCTTAAATTCTTAGGAGAAACTTCCATGTTACACCATATTGCACTTAAGCAATGAGAGGAAGGCCTGGAGCGTAGGTGGGGTCCAGACTGGCATGCTACTCCAGGATGTCTCTGCCAGGGTCTTTGTCTACCATCTTCCATCGTCTCCCCTCTGTCTCTGTCGGTCACCACACCAGGGCCGAGTTCCGAGCTCCGACAAGAGGACAGGCCCCAGCGACACTCACATCTTGCCTCACAGACCCAGCTCTGGTGCAGCAGAGGACACTTGCTTTTATGGCGCCTCCAGCCTGCACGGCGGGCGCTGTCCAGACGTCGGTGCTGAAGCATCGCGGCTCTCTCCCCTTTGTGGGAAGTACCAGCAGCCTCCCCTGCCGCAGCCTACCCTGCCGCAGCCTCCATTTCACCCTGCTGGCCCTCGCCAGAATCTTCTCGGAGGAGGCCGACCTTTCCCCAGGAGGCTGAGGGCCATGGCTCGTCCAGCAGCTCGCAGGGTGATAAAGAAGGGAATCCCAGTCCACTTTTCCTGGAAGAGGTGGAATTCACGCACTGGGGACATCTTCACTGCCTGCTCAGACCTGTCCACTGATGGTGAAAAGGGGCTTGACCCGAGGGAGCCCCGCCCACTTTCTAGGGACCCAATCCTTCCCTAAGGCCTCAAATAACTCCTAACTCCCTCACATGCACATCCACGGAAAGGTAACCCTCTCTAGTCTGGGCGACTCCCAGCTGTATACATGGTCCGCTCTCTGCTCCCAAGTCCTGTCCGGGAGAAGCAGCCAGGCGTCCCACTCAAGGACAGAGCAACCTTGGATCAGCAATCTGGCCCTTAGGATGGAGATGACAGTGTTGCCCGGGAGGTTTTGCAGAATCTGGATGGCAGTGATGCTGGGGAGAACAAAGAAGCTGGGTACAGCTCAATGGGGCAGCGGTCAGTTCTGAAAAGAAGGGCCAGAAGGGACAGCCAGATGGGCTCTGGTGGCCACAACCAAATCTTCACGGGGCTCCCCAGCTGCCCTCACCCGGCTGCTCCCGGGCTGCCATTGCAGCAGCCAAGGGCCCTCACACCCCCTTAAGCAATGAAAGGGAGACAAGGTCGTGGTGGAGGAAACAGGCTTTGAGAGGGCATCCCCGCGGAGCCTGCACCCACCCTCGGCCCTGGGGGGGGGGAGGGAAGGGCCTGAGGTGAGGGACATCAAGGTGTGGGGAAGGACCTCGCCCAGTGCTCTGCAGGCCACATTCCAGGACGGCTCATAAGAGGGAGTATCACTCTGCCTGCTGAAGCATGTTTCTGGACTCTTGCAGGCTGCACCCCTCCTTGCCCAGGAGGCCAGCTAGTATGGGAAGAAGGGCTGGTACCCACCATAGAGGTAATTGAAGTCTTTACCTTCATGTGTGGATCATGTTCAGGACACATGGGGGTAGCCAAGTTCCTTGTGGGAAAATACCTTGATATTCATCCATTAACAGATGGTTAGTTTGAAATATATTGTTTTATTACATCTTAACACAGACTACATTAAATTTTATTTATTTCTGTTTGCTCCCCACCCCCGGCTTCATTGTGTAGTTGAGCCCCTTGTGATTTTAATGCCCCTAGTATTTTTGGCAGCTGCAATGAAATAATTTAATTATCAATTAAGATATAGGTATAGGTTTTAATTAAATGTTTTTATTGCTTTGTTTGTTATGTAGCTTATAGTCAAAGTATCTGAGTCATGTTCTAAAGACCTGCCTGTAAACCAAGTTCCAGGAGAAATGCTTGAGAGTACACCTTGTATGAAAGAATAGAAAAATATGGCTAGTCAAGCGCAAAACAGTGGTAGCTTCAACAATAACATGGTTGCAAGATGTCTCATTTTTGCCTTTTACTTTAAAGATAATGTCACTGATGCACAATTATGAGATATTTCGCAGAACATTGGTTCTTCAACCCAGCACCCTTGTTCTGACAATAGGATTTTGTGTTGTTCCTATACTGTTTCTTTGTCAGGTAGAAAAAGATAACACCAGGGTCACAGGACAATTTGTGAATTTTTTTTTTTTTTACAAAATAAAAATGTCTTTAAAGTTCCTGCAAGCAGCTGCTGATGCACAGGAGTCTGGGAGGTGATTTGCCAACAATTGTGGTACAATTGAAAAATCACTTAGAAAAGTTTTAACAGCAATTTTAGTTGAATACTTGGCCAGTGCTGCTCAGTGCCATAATGTGAAGCAGGGTTAACTCAACCCTTTGAGTCTGAGTTGCCAAAGAGGAGGAAAACAAAAACAAAAAAAATTGTATTCATCAGACTATGTTCATTGAGATTGTATATGAATATTTTAAAATATATTTTTATTGATTTCAGAGAGGAAAGGAGAGGAAGAGATAGAAATATCAATGATGAGAGAGAACCATTTATCAGCTGCCTCCTGCATGCCCCACACTGGGGATCGAGCCCACATCCCAGGCATGTGCCCTTGACTGGAATCAAACCTAGGACCCCTTAGTCTGCAGGCCAGCACTCTATCCACTGAGTCAAACCAGCTAGGGTTATATATGAATTTGTTCATCTAATCCTCAAAGTAAACTTACTCTTAGGGATTAGCTACCTACTTAGAAGTGAGAACTACAGTTCAGAGAGGATAGCAATATAATAGAATTACATGGCAAAACTATAACATGGCTAGAATTAGAGTTTCACTCTTTCCTTTTCTGAAGTTCAAATTCTTAAACAAGTTTGAAGTTCAAATTCCTAACAGAAATTCAAATTCCTAAACAAAATGCATCAGCCTAGGTTATAGTACCTGGATTTTCTCCTTTCAACTCAGTTATCTGGGATCCCTCTAATTATAAGCTCCTTCCATCTTATTCACACAGTCATGCTCCATGCCCGGTTCTCTGATAACCAAGAAGGTTACTAAGTGACTAATGGACCAGGAAGGTAAACAGCATAGATCCACTGGACAAAGGAATGATTCACATCCCAGGTGGGACAGAGTGGGATGGCAAGAGATTTCATCACGCTACTCAGAGCAGCGCACAATTTAAAATTTATGAATTGTTCATTTCTGGGATTTTACATTTGTTTCAGACTGTGGTCAATTGTGGATAACAAACTGGAAAGTGAAACCATGGATGGGGATCTACTGTGCACACCAAGACCAACAATCCTCATGTCCCTCCCACCTTTCCCTTCATCTGCTGATCAAGCCCAACCCCAGGTACTCCAATTGGCTCCTATTCCATGGCTGCATCAGACCCAGCACAGGACTGGCTAATCATCCTGGTCGACGCATAGAGTCATAAACCTCTACATGTCTTTCCCATACATCAGGCAATCCCAACATCGAGCTCAGAAATCAATAGGCTCCATGAATATCTCCCACATGCTCCGTGCACTTCGAGTGTCATGTAGCTCATCTTCCCCCCGACTTTTTCACAATACAGAAGAAATAGATAATTTAACAAAATGTCCCAGCTCATTGTCATAAAACTTACAAATATCCCTGCTTTGTTTACTCCTCTCCTCATTAAAACTGAAGAGTGATGCCTTCCCCTAGCTATGTTTAATTTTTATAATTTACACCTATAGTCCTACGAACATCATGTTATTGATTATAAATCAAATCCGTTATCAGCAACCTCTCCATCACTTCATGATCTGCTTTCTCATCTTAAACTCACTACATAGTTTTGATCTTGAAAAGAAAATTCCTCAGCACTTCATTGTACAGCTCCAACCCTATCTCTTTCTTCCTCTTCTGAAGCTAAATGTTCAGTTACATTTCCTCAAATCTCCAACCTTTAACTTCCAGTATCACTGATCTTCTCCTCACATAAATCCTGCTGTGATGATCACAATCATTCCATAAATAAGTCCAATGAGTGTATGTCTTCATTTACTTGGAAACGAAGAATAATTGGACCATAACCTCCTTTTGAGATCATTCTTTTTCCCAGGGTCTCGTGACATCTCAGGCTCTGACTATCTTCAAACTACTATACATACTTCTTTCCACTGTCCTTTGCTAGTTCCACCCCAAAAGTACTAGTTGAAACATCCCAAGACTCAGTGCTAGCTCCTGCACTCTCTCTTGCCTGTGCACTGTCTTAGAAATCTCCTGCATTTCTTCAGTTGCTTCAGGTTCCTTCAATGTTATCTCTGGTGAAAATGTCTCAAGATTCATGTCTACTTATTGTGGCGATCACTTCGTGATGTTGAATCACTGTGTTGTACACCTGAAATTAATATAATATTGTACATCAACTATAATATTAAAGATAAATAAAAATTAAAACATTTGCAACCCTAGCTGGTTTGGCTCAGTTGATAGAGCATCGGCCTATGGACTGAAGGTTCTCCGCTTTGATTCCCATCAAGGGCACACGCCAGGGTTCCAGGAGGCAGCCAATCAGTGATTCACTCTCATCATTGATATTTCTGTCTCACTCTCACTCTCCCTTCCTCTCTGAAATAAATAAAAATATACTTTTTAAAAAAACATTCTACTTACGTGTGTTATAGAAAGTTAAAAGGAAATATATCTCAAACACAGCCCAGAATTTCCTCCTCTTGACTCCAACCTCAAATAAGCTCCACTAGATATCTAGTAATTAACCTTTGACCAACCTCTCAAAACACAGAAATACAATCAAACATTGCTGTTATTTCTATGATCAGCAGTTAATTTCCACAGCAACACCCACACAAGACTCCCATCCACATTCATAATGCTCAGGCTTAGTTTACACATGAAGTCCTTAGACAGTGCAATCATTGGTACTGAATTTTAAAAGATAATGTTTCAATCTCCAAACCCTGATTAACAAATTTTGCTAAGCTCTTTTCTACATAAGGAAGTGGACTTGTGGAAATGTTAGCAACACTAGTTACGATAAGGGCATGAGTGGGCGGGATGGAGATTATGTGGGGATAAGGACACATATGTAATAACTTAATCAAGAAATTTTTTTAAAAAGAGAGAGAAGGCTAAATTAATGGACAATTATTTAAGATTGTCACTGGGTCATGAGAAATTGTATAACATGTCACTTGTCTTAAGTGAAAAGGAGATAAAGTAAGAATATATTTTTAAAATATTATTGATGAGTTTGCTACCATTAAAGCCAGGAGAGTAAATGTGTGGTCAATTTTCTTGTGGTTTCAATTAAACTTTTAAAAATTATTTTTGACACTCCTACATTGCAATTTTCAGTCTTGTTTCAAGTACTTTAACGTTACAAGGAAATGAAACCTTAAATTTCTTATGAAAGCATGCTCGTTTCCCCGTTCACTTCGGGCTCATGGGCTCACATGGGACTGGAAGGCAACCACACTGCCCATGTCTCTCACCGCCGCCTGCGGTTCTTCTTTCTCTAAATTGTGCAAAATACTTCCTCACGTTGTGAACACCACATTCAAACGCCCTGATGAATGGCTTTTGTAAAATGTCTGGTAAAATAGTACATGAGAAGGTAAGAAATAAAATAGGAACATTTCGGAAAATGAAAGCTGCTGCGTTCGCTATTTAAGAAAAACCTCCCTAAAGAAGCCGGGGCCAAAGCTCCCTTCTCAGCCCACAGACGCGGACATCAAGGGCGTCCCCTCCCCTCCCTCATCCACCCCTGCTCCCCAGACCCCGCCGCAAATCAGCAGGCAAATCGTTAAGGATGGGCTCGCGCGTCCTCTTGTGGCTCCTGAGGCTCAGCGCAGGGAGTTTTGCGTTCACTATGTATGGTGGCCGTGTGCCCCCTGCTGGCCGCCTGCTGAATAACTGAAATCGAATTGTCTATTTCATTTAAATTACCTGATTTGGGAGCTTACATTATACACAGTATACTCTTGTAAATTTTTTTTGTATTTGGCTTCTTTGCATACTTTTTAATTTTTAAGCTTTTAATAGATAATACATTTACATGGTTCAAAATTTAAAGGTACAAAGGTTATGCATTGAAGAGTTTCTTCTCACTGCTATCCCACCAAGGGCAACAGATGTTAGCAGGCTCTTTGTATCCTTCCAGAGATTTTATCTAGGTACAAGAAAATATATATGTTTTTTATTGCCCCCATCTTTTGCATAATAGTAGTATAGCATGCACATTGTTGTGCAGTTTTTTAAAACTTAAAAATATAATAATTAGATGTCAGTACCTGAAAAACTTCCCTAGTCATGAATGGCTTACTCAGTGTTCACAGTATTGCAATTTATTTAATCAGTCCTATGTTATTGGGCATTTAGCTTGTTGCCCATTGTTTGCTACTCCAAACAATGCATTTGTTAAAGCCCTATTGCATCACATCAGGAGTCACTATTGTTAGGTTGTCTGTGTGTGTGTGTGTGTGTGTGTGTGTAAACTTGATCAGTGGATTTGACAATGGTCAGCCTGATCTGTTGTCTATATAGCTCTCCTTTAGAGAGATCTCTTCATATTTTCTCCAGCCTTTGCCTAAGTTTTAGCAGCCATTGGTGACCATACTTAGGTCCATTATTTTACCAACATTCGTATTATGGGGTGCCAGAAGGATAAAGACAGCAAGATAGTGACTTGAAGAAATAGTGACAGAAAACTTCCTCTACCTAGTGAAAGAAATACAAGTCCAGGGAGCACACAGAGTCCCAGACAAGAGGAACCCAAAAGGCCCATACCAAGACACATCATCCTTAAAATGCTGAAGGTTAAAGACAGAGAATCTTAAAAGAAAGAAAAAAGCAGTTATTTCCTACAAGGGAGTGCCCATGTGACTGTCGCTGATTTCTTAACAGAAACTCCTCAGGCCAGAAGGGAGTGGCAAGAAATATTCAAAGTGATGAACCTACAACCCAAGATTACTTTACCCAGCAAAGCTATCATTTAGAATTGAAGGTCAGATAAAAAGCTTCACAAATGAGAACAAGCTAAATAAGTTCATCACCACCAAACCAGGATTATATGAAATGCTGAAAGCTGTTCTTTAAGAAGAGGAAGAAGAAGAAAAAGATAAAAATTATGAACAACAAATACATATCTATCAACAAGCAAATCTAAAAATCAAGTGAATAAAAAATCTGACAAACAGAATAAACTGGTGAATATAATAGAAGGAGGGGCATAGAAAGGGAGTGGACTGACAATTCCCAGGATAAAGGGGGCAGGGGTGTGGGAAGAGACTGGACAAAAATCAAACACCTATGGATGAGGATAGTGTGGGGGTAAGGGCAGAGGATGGGGTGGGAACCGAGTGGAGGGGAGCTATGGGGGGGAGGAGAAGAGGAACAACTGTAATAATCTGAACAATAAAGACTTATTTATTTATTTATTTATTTTTTGAAAAAAGGAGTTTCTTAGTTTAAGTTTCACCACTTTGACTCACATGACTTGCAATGCCCTAGCAGGCCACTATCTTAAGTTTCAGTTTCCTAGAAGCTGAGGATTCATTTTGCCAAACAACAAATGTCAATCCCTTCCAATTCCTTTGAATTAGCCAATCGCACAAGGATGTGAACCCAGATGGCATCAGGAGTAAAATCCAAGCAGACTTCCTGCTCAGTGTGCTTGCTTACCAGACCCTTTGTTGGTTGTGCACCCTTCTGCAGAAGGAAAGATATTTGCCTTGCTGTCTGGCTCCTAAGTATCCTTTACCAGAACCCCCAGCTCTGGGGGCTTGCTATATTTCTAACACAGTTTAAGGGAACTATGGGACAATGTGAAACGTAACAATATTCAAATAGTAGGTGTGTCAGAAGAGGCAGAAAGGGAGAATGCAATAGAGAACATGTTTGAAGAAATAATGGCATAAAACTTCCCTAACCTGGTAAAGGAAAAAGTCACACAAGAATGGAGGCATATAGAATCCCAAGAAAGAAGAACCCAAACAGGCCCAGGCCCCAGCCCAGACACATCATACTTAAAATGCCAGAAATTAAAGACAAAACGAGAATCTTAAAGTCAGCAAGAGAAAAGCAAACTGGTACCTACGAAAGAGCTCCCACAAGGCTGACACCTGATTTCTCACCAGAAACTCTACAGGTCAGCCCTAGCCAGTTTGGCTCAGTAGATAGAGTGTTGGCTTGCAGACTGAAGGATCCTGGGTACAATTCCAGTCAAGGGCACATGCCCAGGTTGTGGGCTCAATCCCCAGCAGGAGGCATGCAAGAGGCAGCTGATCAATGATTCTCTTTCATCATTGATGTTTCTATCTCTCTCTCCCTCTCTCTTCCTCTGTGAAATCAATAAAAATATACTTAAAAATAAAAAAGAAACTCTACAGGCCAGAAAAAAATGACATGAAGTACTCAAAGTAATAGAAAGCAAGACCTGAAACCAAGATTACTATATCCAGCAAGGCTATCATTCAAAATAGATGGTCAAATAACGAGCTCTGCAGACAAAAAAAAAAAAAAAAAGGCTAAAGGAGCACATCACCACCAAGCCAGCATTACAAGAAATGTTAAAGGTACTGCTGTAAGAGAAGAAGAAATAGAGAAACCTAGGCATACAGAATTAAAATGGCCATAAGTAAGTATCTATCAATAATAACCCTAAGTGTAAATGGATTAAATGTTCCAATCAAAAGGCATAGGGTAGCTGAAGGGATACAAAAACATGACCCAACTATATGCTGTCTACAAGAGACCCACCTCAGAACAAAACACACACACAAGATGAGAGTGAAGGGAAAATCATTTTTCATGCAAATGGAAAAGAAAAAAAAGGCTGGAGTAGCAATACTCATATCTGACAAAATAGACTTCAAAATGAAGGCCATCACAAGAGACAACAAAGATATACTAAAGGGATTGATCCAACAAGGGGATATAACCCTGGTAAACATATATGCACCCAAGATAGGAACACCTAAGTAAATAAAAACACTTCTAGAGGACTTTAAAGGAGAAATCGACAGCAATACACTCATAGCAGGGGACTTTAACACCCTATGGATTTCACTGGATATATCTTCCAGACAAAATATGACAAGGAACCAATGACTCTAAAAGACACACTGGTCAGATGGATTTAACTGACATTTATACAACATTTCATCCCGGAGCTGCAGAATATACATTCTTCTCAACTGCGCATGCATCATTCACAAAGATAGACTGCATGTTAGGACACAAAACAAGTCTCTACAAGTTCAAGAAGATTAAAATCATATCAAGCATCTTCTCAAATCACAGTGGAATAAAGTAAGAAACAACTACAGTAAAAACTCCCAAAAATATTCAAACACATGGAGGCTAAATAGCATGTTATTAAACAATGAGTGGGTTACCAACAAGATCAAGAAAGAAATAAAATACTTCCTAGAAACAAATGAAAATGAACACACAACAACCCAAAATCTCTGTGACATGCAGCAAAAGCAGTCCTGAGGGGAAGTTCACATCACTACAGTTCTACACAAAAAACAATAATAAAATAATAAATTATTTAACCCTACAACTTAAAGAACAAGAAAGAAAATAACAAGAAAAGCCCAGAGTAAGTAGAAGGAAGGAAATAATAAAGATTATATCAGAAATAAATGACATAGACACTAAAAAATAAACAGTACAAAAAATTAATGAAATCAAGAGCTGGTTCTTTGAAAAGATAAACAAGATTAATGACCCATTAGCCAGACTCATCAAGAAACAAAGAGAGAATGGCCAAATAAATAAAATCAGAAACAAAAGCAGAGAAGTAACATTTGACACCACAGAAATACAAAGGATTGTAAGAAAGTACTATGAACAACTATGTGCCAACAAGCTGGACCATGAGGATAAAATGAACAAATTCCTAGAAAAATACAATCTCCCAAAATTGGGTCAGGAAGAATCAGAAAACCTGAATAGGCCAATAACAACTGATTAAATAGAAGTAGTAATCAAAAAACTCCAGGCGAACAAAATCCTGGGTCTGGATGGCTTCACAGGGGAGTTTTACCAAGCCTTCAAATAACAACCAACACCTATACTCCTCAAACTATTCCAAAAAAATCCAAGAGGAAGGAACACTTCCAAACTGTTCTTATGAGGCCAGCATTACCCTAATTCCAAAACCAGATAAAGGCACTACAAAGAAAGAGAATTACAAGCCAATATCCCTGATGAACATAGATGCTAAAATCCTCAACAAAATATTAGCAAATTGGATCCAAAATATGTTAAAAAGATCATACACCATAACCAAGTGGAATTTATTCCAGATCTGCAAGGCTGGTACAATATTCGTGAATCAGTTAATGTGATATATCACATAAACAAACTGAAAGACAAAAATCACATGATCATATCAATAGACACAGAAAAAGCATGTGAAAAAATTCAACACCCATTTTTATAAAAACTCTCAGCAAAGTGGGAATGGAGGGAGCATATCTCAACATGATAAAGGCCATATATGACAAACCTACAGCAAACATCATACTCAATGGGCAAAAACTAAAACCATTCCCCCTAAGAACAGGAACAAGACAGAATGTCCACTTTGACCACTCTTATTCAACATAGTACTGGAAGTCCACGTCATAGCTATCAGGAAAGAAGAAGAAATAAAAGGCATCCAAATTGGAAAGGTGGCAGTAAAACTCTTATTATTCACAGGTGACATGATATTGTAAATAGAAAACCCTAAACACTCCACCAAAAAACTACTAGATTTAATAAAGGAATTCAACAGTGTAGCAGGATACAAAATCAACACCCAAAAAGCAATAGCTTTTTTATACACCAATAGTAAGTTCTCAGAAGGAGAAACTAAACAAGCAATCGCATTTACCATTGTAACAAAAAAAATAAGATACTTTGGAATAAACTTAACCAAGGAGGCAAAAGACCTGTACTCAGATAACTATAGGACATTGAATAAAGAGATAGAAAGAGATATAAACAAGTGGAAGAATATACCATGTTCATGAGTTGGTAGAATCAACATCATTAAAATGTCCATACTACCCAAGACAATCTACAGATTCAATACAATCCCTATTAAATTACCAATGGCATATTTCACAGATCTAAAACAAATACTCCAAAATTTTATATGGAATTTAAAAAAGACCCTGAATAGCTGCAGCAATCTTGAGAAAGAAAAACAAAATTGGAGAGGGGGGTCAATCGGGGGAAAAGGAAACATATGTAAAACTTTAGACAATAAAAAGAAAAGAAAAGAAGAACAAAGTAGATGGGATCTCAATACCAGATTTCAAGCTGTATTACAAAGCCACTGTTCTCAAAACAGCCTGGTACTGGCACAAGAACAGACATATAGACCAATGAAATAGAATAGAGAACTAAGATATAGACCCAAACCACTATGCTCAATTAATATTTGACAAAAGAGATATGAACATACAATGGAGTCAAGACAGCCTCTTCAATAAATGGTGTTGGGAAAATTGGACAGATACACGCAAAAAAAATGAAACTAGGCCACTATACACAAAAATAAACTCAAAATGGATGAAAGACTTAAATGTAGGTCAGGAAATCATAAAATCCCTAGAAGAAACCATAGGCAGCAAAATCTCAGACATCTCTCACAGCAATATGTTCACAGATACATCTCCTAGGGCAAAGAAAACTAGGGATAAAATAAACAAATGGGACTACATCAAAATAAAAAGCTGCACAGCAAAAGAAACCATCAACAAAACGAAAAGAGAGCCCACTGTATGGGAGGAAATATTTGGCAATGATACACCTGATAAAGGATTAATATCCAAAATATATAAGAAACTCATACAACTTCAGAAAAGGAAGACAAACAATCCAATTAAAAAATGGGCAAAGGATCTAAATAGACACTGCTCCATAAAGGATATACAGATGGCCAAGAGACATATGAAAAAATGCTCAAAGTCACTGAACATCAGAGAGATGCAAATTGAAATGACAATGAGGGATCACCTCACACCTGTCAGAATGGCTACCATCAACAAATGACAAGAGCTGGCAAGGATATGGAGAAAAGGGAGCTCTAGTGCACTGCTGGTGGGAATGCAGACTGGTGCAGCCATTAAGGAAAACAATATGGAGTTTCCTCAAAAACTTAAATATGGAACTGCCATTTGACCCAGTGATCCTGCTTCTAGGAATATATCCTAAGAGACCTGAAACACTAATCAGAAAGAATGTATTCACCCCTATGTGCATAGCAGCACAATTTACAATAGCTAAGATCTGGAATCAGCCCAAGTGCCCATCAGCAGATAAGTGGATAAAAAAGCTGTGGTACACTTACACCATGGAATAATATTCAGCTGTAAAAAAGAAGGATCTCTTACCCTTTGAGACAGCATGGAAGGACCTGGAGAGTATCACACTAAGTGAAATAAGTCAGTCAGAGAAAGACAGGTATCACATGATCTCACTCATATGTGGAATCTAAGTAACAAAATAAACTGATGAACAAAGTGGATCCAGAGACATGGAAGCATGGAACAGAGAGCGGAATCTCGGAGAGTGAGGGGGAAGGTGGGTGGGTGGGAAGTAATCAATGAAAAACCTTGTCTGCATATGTGCATAACCCATGGACACAGACGATAGCATGCTGAAGGCCTGGGGTAGGAGGGCTTGGACAGGCTGGAGGGGGTCGATGGGGGATAAAAAGGGGTTTATGTAATATTTCAACAACAAAAAATTATTTAAAAAATAAAAATAGCCCTAGCTAGTTTGACTCAGTGGATAGAGCATCATCCTGCGGACTGGAGGGTCCTGGGTTTGATTCCGGTCAAGGGCACATGTCTGGGTGGTGGCTCAATCCCCAGTAGATTGAGCAGAGGGCAATCAATCGATGATTCTCTCTCATCATTGATGTTTCTATCTTTCTCCCTATCCCTTCCTCTCTGACATTAACAAAAATATTTTTAAATAGCTCCAGAGACATGGAAGCATGCAATAGACTTATGAATCTCAGAGAGAAGGAGGTGTGGTAAGAAATTGACCAAAGAACGTACATGCATGTGTGTATAACCCGTGAACACAAACAATTGTGCAGTGAAGGCCTGGGGAGGGGGTGGGAGCAGCGTGGATGGGGTCAAGGGGGGGAAGAGGTACAGCTGTAATACTTTCAACAATAAAGATAAATAAATAGTAAATAAGTTGCAGGACATGTGCACATTGGAATACTATGCGGCTGTAAAAAGAAGGATCACTTACCCTTTGAGATAGCATGAATGGACCTGGAGAGTTATATGCTAAGTGAAATAGCCAGTCAGAGAAAGACAAGTATCACATGATCTGACTTATATGTGAAATCTAATGAACAAAATAAAATGATGAACAAAAATAGGTCCAGAGACATGGATGAAACAGACTGACAAAACTCAGAGGGGAGAGGGAATGGCAGTGATGGGAAGAGATTAACCAAAGAACTTTTATACATATATGCATAACCCATGGACACAGAAATAGTGGGGTGAAGCTCTGGTGGGACAAGCGCTGGGTAGAGGGAAGCAAGGAGGGACATCTGTAATCTAAACTAATAAAAGCAAAATAGTAAAATTAACCGTTTCGCAGAGACAGGGTAAGCCACGCCCACCATCCAATCAGAGTGGCAGTATGCAAATTAACCCAGCCAAGATGGCGGCGGCGGACACAGGGAGGCGGGCCACCAT
>PVJC01009418.1:16318-46054 GCA_004026665.1 Murina feae
GGGAGGAGCAAGCCGGGATCAATTTCAGGCAGCAGGGCAGCGGACCTGAGAAGGGGGGGGCGTGGCCACCCAGACCCACCCAGGAATCCCCAGCTGCTACCCTGGCCTATGCTGGGCTGGGGCCATGGCTGCCAAGGAGGGGATGAGTGGGCTGGAGCCATCAAGGACCCCGCAGGCATCGCCCAGCAGCACCTGCTTGCCCATCTCCGTAGTGTGGAGCAGACAGGCCCGACAGAGAGCAGAGAACCAGGTGCAGTGGGTCCAAGCCATGAGTAGCACTTCTCCTGAGTGCTCCCGAATTGGGTGAAGTCCAGGTCCGGCTGAGGGACCTCCCCACTTGCCCTCCTCCTCCCCCACCTGCACCCTCACCCCAATTTACCCGTGCACGAATTTCGTGCACCGGGCCCCTAGTACTCTCAATAATATAAATACATATATTTATAAAAAGAGGGAGAGACATGACTCTCTACCATCCCCTCTGGGATGTGATGCTCTTCTTTTTAATTTACATCTTGACCAGGGATGAAGTAGGGAGGCAGTTTCACAGCATCCCACTTCACCTTACCCATTTTGATAGTTATTACCCTTCAGGCTAAGAAACCAATTGACTTGCCAGCTACAACTACATTTAATCTGATTGTACATTCAAGGTCTTGGGAAACTACCACTAGATGGGACAATCAACCCTGTTGACCTGCCATTAGATAGGACTCTACTTATTACCTGGCTCCCATATTTTCCCATTCTAACACAGAGGTCAGCATGATGCCTCAAGTCCTTAAGTATAGCCTTGAACCATGTGGGTACTCCTCTTGTCCCAGTGTAACTGCAGGTTCCTTTGGGGGAGGACTGGAAAATCATCACCACAGATGTTTGTGGTGCTGCAGGGGCTTTCCTTTGGATAATGTGGCTTCTTTAATCAGTGGGTTATGGGTCTGAAAACTGCCTGAGACCTGCAAATGGGGCAAAAGACTGTGACAGTTTATTAACCCTTAATCATCCACCCTTTATTCCATTTGATTGTATGGACTGTGCACCACCCATGTTGTCCGCCCCTATGTTGTGCCTATAGAGATACCTTGTTCTTTGTCTCCGTAGCTCTCTGACGATAAAGTATTTCCTCTACTTTCCCAGGCCCCCTTCCACTTCGATCTTACTGCTCGTCATGCTCATTGAGCTCACCTTGTTTCTGAAAGGTAAGTACCACCCTCAGGGAGCCCAGTTCTGTGACAAACGCCCTACCGTCCGCCTTGCCTGAGGGGGACAGCCACCTCTGAACTTTTCAGTGATGTCGGTGCCCCCTCCCACTAGCACGTTCTGTACCTAACAGAAGGTCTTCCAAGCCTTCCAGCGTTATGTACTCTGATTCATTTTCCAGCCTTACAGACTCTGCCTGTTCTTGCTACTTCCTTCTCTGAGCCTTGCACCCCTTCTTTCATCATTTGCCAAGCAATTCTGGCATTTCTACTTCTATTTCTCCAAGCTTCCAAACGTCCTAGCAATACATTAGCACCATCTCTTGGCATCCTTGCCAGAATGTTTACACCCTTATCACAGGGCTACATTCCTTTTCAATAAACTCTCCAGGAAAATAAATAAACTCACCAGTACTCAACTATAGGTTCTGCCCTCCTTGATCCAACATCCTCAGCATCCAGACCCATATACTCTTTTGGTTCCTACAGATACAGATTGGCTAGGGTCTGTGGCAACTTCAGGGGATAGTGCATTTTTTATTGATTTTAGAGCAAGAGAGAGAGAAACATCAATTTGTTGTTTCCCTTATATATGCATTCATTGGTTGTTTCTTGTATGTGCTCTGACCAGGGATGGAACTGGCTGCCTTTGGTGTATCAGGACGACGCTCTACCCAACAGGACTACCCAGCCAGGGCCCAGTGGGTAGTTCTTTTCCTCCCTTATTAGGCCCAATATTTCCCCTGTTGGGATCTGTGGTGACTGGACCCTAGTTATTGGTAGTGAACAGGAGGGGAGGAAAGAGTAGATTGTAAGAGGGGAACAGGTTTTATTGCAAAGTAGAGGCCTCTGTCTGTACCATTTTCAAGTGGGCCACTGTTGCAGGCCCGGGGAACGTAGAGGGACTGGTGTTTTGAGATGTTAGCCTACATTAATCCAAACGTCCCCATCCTGCGTCTCAGGGTTCACCTCTTTTCCAAGCAGCTCCTGACCTTGGCAATGCAAACTTTCTGGAGTTGAGAGTTCAACATTATCTGAAGTTATGCTGCTCTTACATTTTACCATCCGGCTTCAAGGAGCCTCTGATCTCCACATTTTTCCTTAAATTGGTGATTTGTTAATAGTTCTCAGTAATAGCCATTCAATTCCATAGTCCTTAAATTTGCTACCTGCCCCATCTCACAAAGATTTGAGATATAGCATCCACAAGTGCATTCCCTCCCATCAGTATCCCATGCCAATACTACACCAGTGACAGGTTTTGTTTGTTTGTTTGTTTTTGACAGTTTTAATAATTATGCTAATACAGCCTAACACGCACGGTCAGTACTGCACCAATCTCAAGTGATAGCGCCCTCCTCGCCAGCAAGATGACTGTCCGATTAGCATTTGGTTGAGCATTGGGAGACTGTAGCCTAGCCAGGGTGACACCTTTGGCCAGTGTGGTAACTTCAGGACTCTCTGACACTCCTCCCGTCCAAAGCTGGCGTCTACATCTACCTCTGCTTGCTCCTGCACAGACTTGTAACTGGTTTGACTGAGAGGACGATGGAAGTGATGCCATGAGACTTGCAAGGGAGCCTCTCTCTTGTTCATGGAAGACTGCTCCCAAAGCCCGGGGTCACCGTGTAAAAAGCCCAGCCACCCTCGCACTGCGTGCTGGAAAGGCCACAGGTAGGCACTCGGGTCAAATCCAGGCTGAGCTCATCCTCAGGACGCCTCAGCCCAGCACGAGACACTGAACCGAGAAGCCTTCCCAGAAGTGGACCCGCTCAATCGCCGCGCCTGGGGCGACAGACAGTGCAGGAAGGGGAGCCACGGGCGGCCCCCTCCGGCCCCCAGCTCCTGAGCCTCTGAGTCCGTGGGCGCCATGATGCTCCTCCTTTAAAACTACTCAGCTGGCCCTGACCAAACGGTATGGCTCAGGGGATAGAGCGTCGGCCTGCGGACTCAAGGGTCCCAGGTTCGATTCCTGCATATACCTTGGTTGCAAGCACATCCCCAGTGGGGAGTGTGCAGGGGGCAGCTAGGCGGTGTTTCTCTCTATCCCTCTCTCTTCTCTCTGTGAAAAAATCAATAAAAGATATTTTTTTAAAAACCCACTCAGCTGGGCAGTGGTTTGCCTGGACGGCATCAGAGAACAGGAACGCCTGGACTCAGTTTTTCCATCCTTTTCTTTTCAAGCCTTTTGGGTATGTGCTGAGTCCCTTGTAAACAGCACGCTTCTGGATGCTGTCCTTGTTTTCACCCTGAGGGACTCGGAACCTCTCACTGTGAATGTCTGCACTGGGGGCTTTTCACCTTCAGCCCCATCTCCTGCCCCATCCCGCTGGGGTTCCCTCGGTTAATTAGCGGAGTTCATGCTAATTCACTCCACCCCTACGCCCTCGCTCCGGCCCCGGCATCATGCCGGGCGCTCCTGCACTTCCGAGTCGTCCGTCCCGCAGACCCGCCTCCGACCAGGACAACTGGGAGGAAGGTCCCCTTCACTACGTGGAAGGCCTAGCAGCCAGGCGCGGGGCTGGGCCGGAGGAGGTTGCCATGGCGACGAGTCCGCAGGGAGAGGCGAACCGGGGCGCGGCTTCCGATTGGCTCCGCCGACACGCAGCGTCGGGCTCGCGCACATGCGCAGTGGCGCCCAGGCGAGGTCTCGGCGGACCCGAGGCGCCGAGGGTTCCGGGCCGGGCCTCTCGGAACTGGGGCGGAGCGCGCGTTCCAGGCCGAGGCGCCCGTGCTCTCCGGGGAGAGCAGTGGCGGAGCCAGAGGCCTCTCTGCGGCTCGGGACCAAGCCCGCCGCCAGGGCCCGCCGCGGCCGCCATTGTTGCGGGGGCCTCCGGCCTCTCCGTCCCGGCCACAGGTAATGATGTCACGGACCCCAGTGCAGGCGGCCTGCGGGGAGGCGCACACGGAGGAAATGCTGCCATGGGGGGTCCTCGGGCGGAAGAGGAGCTGGGAGACCCGCTGGGGAGCGGAGGCGGGGGCGGCGAGGTCAGCGCCCTGCCCTGCAGGACCCTGTAAACAGTCGCCTTGGTGCTGCGGCTGACGAGGGCTCCGAGCTGCAGCCTGTGGACGCACAGGTGTTGGGGTTCTTCCCCGGGCCGGGCCTGTGGGCGTTTTCTCCGGCTTCCCGGTTCCAGGTGTGTTCGGGAGGAATCGCCTCCTTGGGAAGCATGGAAGCCTCACACTGTAAGGGCTTCCGATCGCATCAGCTGCTGCTGCTGCTGCTTTCCAGCCCCGGCGGCCGGTTTCCCCAGCCGTCCCTGCAAAGCTAGACTAGGCCGGAATTAACATGGTGACTGGCTCGCCCTTTCTTACAAACCTACAGATAGAAAGGAAGGAGGCCAAGTAAAGTGTGTATGGTTTAGGGGGCGGGGGTTGTGTGGGTTTTGTGTGTTTTTGTTGCTATTAGTCCTCACCAGAGGATACTTGTTTTATTGATTTTTAGAGAGCGGGAGGGAAGGTTGAGTTGGGGGAGGGGGGGAGAGAGAGAGAAACATCGACGTGAGGGAGACACATTGATTAGTTGCCTCCCACACGTGCCAGCCAGGCATGGGATCAAACCTGTAACCCAGGTACATGCCTTTGGCCGGAATGGAGCCCCTGACCCTTCGGTGTGCTCCAACCACTGAGCTCACTGGCCAGGGTGAAGTCTGTATGTTACTTTCTGTGCACACTGGATAGTCTCTTTCTGTGCCTGTGTGTAGGAGAGAGCACCAGGAATTCTTGAACGTGTGGTCTGTTCTTGTGTTTTAGGGTCTCTTAACCATCCCTGCAAGTGGTAGGCTCAGAGTTTGTAACTAAGGCTGGTAACCCTACCTTGCCTCTGTTGTGCCCCTGGCTGCAGCAGCCCTACATAGAATGTCCGTGTGGCTTTAGCAGTTGGCTCACCACTAGAGAAATAAAGGATATTGCCAGATTAACTCTCCTGCAATGGCAGCCCCAGGCAAGAGGACGACCAGTTCTTCACGTTCTCAAATCTTTCTAAAGTGGAAGCCAGACAAGGCTCAGAGTGGACCCAACAATGCAGAAAAGGAAAACCTTGCTTCAAGACTCCTGCGTGACACCGAGACCTGTCGACAGAATTTTAGGAATTTTCCATACCCAGACTTGGCTGGTCCTCGAAAAGCGTTGAATCAACTCCGTGAGCTCTGCCTGAAGTGGCTGAGACCTGAGATTCACTCAAAGGAACAAATCCTGGACCTGCTGGTGCTGGAGCAATTCCTGACCATCCTGCCTGGGGAGGTTAGGACCTGGGTAAAGTCCCAGTACCCACAGAGCAGCGAGGAAGTAGTGACTCTGGTGGAGGACTTGACGCAGATTCTAGAAGATGAAGGTGAGAATTATAGAGCATAGAGGGGAGGAATCCTGGGCGGTTGGAGAAGATAACCAGCACACCATAGAGCAGCCTGCTAAAGAAATGGGGAGAAGGAAGGTCAGTGAGGGAGTGAGAACAGACTTTAGCGTGATCCTCATCCTGCATGCTATTCCCCTTCAGATTTCTTGGAACCACAGACACATTCTCTAAACCCAGAGGAGATGTGTCATAAAACAGTCATCAGACACAACCAGATTTCCCCCTTGTGAGCCCTCAGGAAGTTTACCTGCAGAGGTTTGAACCATTCTGCCAATAAATCATTTGCTCTGTGAATTGGGTTTTATAGTAACACTTCCAAATAGGTAGAAAAGGATCCAGATAAAATTTGCTTATTAAGTGAAGATACAACTCAAAAAATTTACATCACATGAGGATTTAGTAGAAAATGGTGAATTTCGTATACATACTTAAGAGTGCTGGAGCAGACTTGTTCTTAAAGCCTGCACTGATGTCTTAGGATAAGTCCTTGCTTCTTCCTGCTGATTTTTTTAAGTAGGGGTGCTGTGTTTGGTTTCCTTCTGACTTCTCACTTTAAGGAAATGCAGGCATCTCTGAAAAAAGAGAGAAAGAAAGAGAGAGAAAGAGAAAATATAGGCATCTATTTGGTAATTCAAATAGGACTGATCGCCAGCATGGTCTCTTTCTCTTCCCTAGTTGCTCCTCCAGACTCTGCCTTTTCCCAAGAGATCCCTGAGGATGATGGCAAAGGAAGACACGCCTTCCAGGCTGGGTGGCTAAATGACTTGGTGACCAAAGTGAGTTTTAGGGTCTTCTGTGATTTCAATAAGTCTTCATAGAGTGTGATGACATTTTCTTCCCTATCCTTCTAACTGCTGTGACCCCAGAAATCCTGGCAAGGACCTAAGCCTCAGCTTTTCTCTTTCAGGCACGTTGGCCTAAGTGTAGGAAATGGGAATGCCTCGGCTCACTTTTGTACTTTAAAGCAGTGATATGACATTGAGGTTAAGAGATTGACCCGCACAGCCAAATGGATCTAGATTTGGTTCCTGGTTCTACCATTGAACCTGTAATTTGGAGAAAGATACTTAACCACCCAGCCTGAGTTATTCAACTCTAATACTAGTAAATAGAATATTCCTCTGTGAGGATTAAATATTATGAGACTTGTTACCCTGTATTGTAGTAAGTAATAAGATCACCATAGGGTAAACAACAGTTACTAATATTATTTTTCCTCATGAACAAGTGGTTAAAGGCAATGTATTATATTTTTTTTAATATATTTTATTGATTTTTTACAGAGAGGAAGGGAGAGGGATAGAGAGTTAGAAACATCGATGAGAGAGAAACATCGATCAGCTGCCTCCTGCACAACCCCCACTAGAGATGTGCCCGTAACCAAGGTACATGCCCTTGACCTGAATCGAACCCGGGACCCGTCAGTCCTTAAGCCAGCGCTCTATCCACTGAGCCAAACCAGTTTGGGCTGGAGTTACTTTTTATCATTAGTCTGTTTTATTTTAAGGAAGCAACTCAGGCCATTTTAAGAGATTTACTGTAAAAACATAGATGATCTGAAATTGGTAACCATTATAAGATTATTTATAGGTAATATGATGTTTACCTGGAAAATCAAGGGAAAAACTGTTAGAAACAGTAATAAAATTTGTGAGAAATGACTGCTACAATAAATCGCTTACAAAAATTAATCATTTTATACATAAAAATGAGATAGATGTTAAAATGAATAAATATTTCATTCACAGTATTACTCCCCCAAATTTAAAATAGATAGAATTAAGCAGAGTATAAATTTTGCAATATCTTCATGTTCTGTATCATTCTATAGAATGTGAAAGAAACCGTGAATATTGTAAAAAAAAAAAAAAGTCAGTTCTCCCTAACTTATAAACTTAATATGATTTCAAAATCCCAATATAAGTTTTTAAAGAAACTTAGTTTATTTGAAAACCATGTAAGTGTACTCAATTTTTTAACAAAAGGAAGAAAACCAAGGAGAGATGTGAAATTTATCTAAAAGTACAGCAGTTAAACGGTGTGGTGAAGAAAGGAAGGGTTCTGCATCTCATCATAGAGCACACAGAATATCAGAGTTTCAAATTATAACACACTGAACTTATTCTTAAGGCAGAGCTTGAAGAATTCTGTGTCATCTATGGTTAAAACTCTTCTTTAAGATGGAGCCACCAATGTATACACTAGTGGCAATTGAAAACAAGAATTCCACTCTATTTTCAAACTTCCCTTTAAAGCCATTCAGGTATGCTCATCCATACATTGGGTGAAAGTTTTGACTAGAAAACTTTTATGGCCCTACTTAAGCTCAAGATTCTATGATTCGCTCCATCACACACCTACCTGGTATTACCACTATCACTTTCCTACTAGTTCCTGAACCAAGTTAAATTGTATTTGATGTTTTAGGAATCAATGACATTCAGAGATGTGGCTGTGGATATCACCCAGGAGGACTGGGAGTTAATGCGTCCTGTACAGAAGGAATTGTACAAGACTGTAACATTACAGAACTATTGGAACATGGTTTCTCTAGGTAAGCATCATCTATACCCACCCCTCCTCTGCATAGCCACCAGAGTATCTTTTTCCCCCCTCCATTATTAAAAATGAGTTGGACCTGTAAAGCACTTTGCTAAAAATGGAGGCCTAGAGATCAGTTGTGCTCATCCCATTTTGGCACAGAAGTGGCTATATTTTAGTCCCTTATCCCAAGGGAAAGGTTTCTGAGTAGATCATTGAAAACTGATGCAGTGTCCCAGGGCTGCCACCCAATGCTGTGCCTTGCTCATTCCCTGCTACCCCTATGATCTCCTTCCCCCATGATCTCTAAACACATACCCTTCAGAGTGCCAGGGATTTTTATCCTAGCTCTGAAAAGGACAAGGACCTAATTTATTAGGTCACATCCATGAACTATTGTTTTCCTGTAGGGGTCTATCCACTTGGAGAAGAAATCCTATCTAATAAAAGAGTAATATGCAAATTAGGCATCACTTCATGACAAAAATGGCCACCCCCATGGCCACAAGATGGCAGCGCTTAGTCTGGCTCAGCCCCGCCACTGAAGTGATCAGGCCTGTTAGCCAGGCAAGTGGCGGGGAGGCAGGGGGTCCGAGGGGTGGAACAGACAATCAGAGGGGGCTGGGGTCCTCTGCCCAGGCCAGAGGCCTTTGCCAGAGGCCTCAGGCATGGGCAAGGGTGGAGCCAGTGATTGAGGGGGCAGGGGCAGAGCCGGAGCCAGTGATTGGAGAGGTATGAGGGTGTCCTACACAGGCATAAGGCCTGGGCCAGAGGCCTCAGGCCTGGGCAGGGGCAAGGCCGGAGATTGCAGGGGCCTGGGCTCCACAGAGCCAGCAATCGGAGGGGCAGG
Source organism: Murina feae (assembly GCA_004026665.1). NCBI lineage: Eukaryota > Metazoa > Chordata > Mammalia > Chiroptera > Vespertilionidae > Murina > Murina feae. The sequence continues at coordinate 25,260 of PVJC01009418.1, forward strand.
GGTGGAGCCTGTGATCGCAGGAATCTGGGCACCACTGGAGCTGGCAAAGCAGGGGTCTAGGGGTCCCCTGCCCAGGCCTGTAGCCTTGGCCAGAGGCTGCCAGTGGAGCAAGGGTGGAACCCACAATCTCAGTGCCTGGGCTCTGTGAAACTGGCGATCGGAAGGGTCTGGGGGTCTTCTGCCCAGGCCTGCATCCTTGGCCAGAGGCAGGGGTGGAGCCAGTGATTGGAGTGAACTACAGAGGAAACACCTTTTCTGACTGCTCATTGGCTAAGCTCCCTATATGCCACTGGTAATATTCTTAGTAACATGGGTAATAAGAATCCAAAAAGGCGATCTAGGGTTTTTCCACTACACTCCTGGAGGAAAAAAATGAAGGTCCACTGCTGGAGGACTAAGAAATGTCATATCCTGCCCTAGCTGGTTTGGTTCAGTACATAATGCCTCCGCCTGCTGACTGCAGGATCTAGGTTCATTTCTGACCAAGGGCATGTACCTAGGTTGCAGGCTTCTCCCTGGCTGGGGCCCAGGTCAGGGCATATGCAGAAGGTAACCAATCAAAGTGTTCCTCTCACTCTGATGTTTCTCTCTGTTTTTCCCTTCTCTTCCACATTCTCTAAAAATCAATGGAAACATATCCTCAGGTGAGGATAAAAAAAGAAGAGAGAAAGAAATGGCATGTCCTATGAAAGACACATCTTGAAAATGCCTAAAGAAAGTTGTCATTTCTTCATGGTGAAGGGACTGGAGTCCATGTTGATGAAAACAACTTGGTGGCTGCTGTGACTGGCAGTGGCTGCAGCAGTGGGGTGATCGGGCTGGTGGCTTCCCCTGATTAGCCTGGTCGCCTCCCACAGAGGGAGGCTAGACTGCGGCTTAGCCCTGCTCTCCAAGGAGAGCAGGGAGGGGGCCTAAGCCGTCAGTAGAACACCCCCTGAGGGCTCCCAATATGTGATAGGGGGCAGGCTGGGCCGGTCCCCTAGTCAGGTAATAAAATTTGAACAAATGTTTATACCCAGGATAAAATTCATTATATTCCCCTTGAACAGGACTTACAGTGTACAGACCAACTGTGATTCCTATATTGGAAGAACCATGGATGGTGATGAAAGAAATCTTAGAAGGCCCTACTCCAGGTGAGAGACTCAGTGGTTGATGAGAATCTCTGCACTTAGTCTACATTACCCTGAGTGTGGTGAGATATATTTTTAAATATGGCCAAGTCACTTTCCACAAAGACATCCAGTCTCTCAGGAACACTCTTGCAGAGACCACCTTCAGGAAAAGATTTTCCAGACATCACGTATCCCCCTATGTCTCATGTATTCTTCCCCATGACCTCCGAGTCCTGTCCCTTAACCTTTGTGAAAATGTTCCCTCCCTCTCACTTAAGCATGCATGAATGTCTTCTGAAATCTTAAGTTTCAAACCTTCTATTTGAGTTTCTTTTATTTTATTTACTGACAAAACTTTGTAGCCCCCTGCCTCTACTTACCTAACTCATTCCTTTATTATTTTCTAAGTACTTAAGAAGACAATTTATTCACAAGATCTTATTTAATATGTAAAATATATTTTTAATTTAAAGTATTTTATTTTTAGAGAGGAAGAAAAAGAGAAACAATGATTTGTTGTTCCACTTCATCGGTTGATTCTTGTATGTGCCCTGAACAGGAATCAAACCCTCAGCCTTGGCATATTGGGATGATGCTCTAACCAACTGAGCTACCCAGCCAGGGCCATTTTAAAATTTTATACAAAGCCAGACAAAAGTCTCACACTTGTGTACCACATTCACCCAGTTCCTACATCTCCTTAACACACAACCACTGTTATTAGTTTTCAGTTTATTCCTTAAGGCGTTTATTTTGTTTTGTTTGCATATAAAGTCAGTATGAAAATATTTTTCTCCATTTTCTAATATAAATGGTAACATACTGTACACATAGTAATGTACTTTGCTTTTATTACTTAAAAGTATAGCTTGACAAGTGTTCCAGATGGGTTTATAAAGAGCTTAAATAACTGCATCAAATTTTATTATGTCTCTCATATTTTATTGAACCTGTTCCCTGTTGATGGACTTTTTGGTGGTTCCCATTCCTTTCTTCTTTCACAACTTTATTTTGAAAGGTTTCAAACCAGTGAAAATGTTGTAGGAATAGTACATTGAACACCGATACATTTTTTATCTGGAATCACCATTTACCATCATTCAACCACTTTTGCCTTATTTTTAATTGAGTTCAGAGAGATGAAGGGAGAGAGAGAGAGAAACATCAATGATAAGAGAGAATCATCGATTGGTTGCCTCTGGCATCCCCGCCCCACTACCGCCACCTCCTCCCCAGGGATTGAGCCTGCAACCTGGACATGTGCCCTGACCAAGAATTGAACCGCAACCTCCTGGTTCATGGGTCGACACAGCCACTTAGCCACACCAGCCAGGTTGCCTTAGACTTTTTCCATTGATTTTTAGAGATAGTGGAAGGGAGGGGGTGGAGAGAGAGAGAGAGAAAACATCGATGTGAGAGAGACACATCCATTGGTTGTCTCCCACACACTCCCTGACTGGGCTGGATCCTTCAAAAAAAAGGGACTAAAACATTGATAACCAAGTGGAACATGTGAATTCCTGACTAGATCCTGAATTGGGGAGAAAAACATCTATAAATGATATTTTGGGACAGCTAGAGAAATCTAAGTATTTGATTATCAATTAGGTAACATTATTATTTAAATATTAAACATTTGGAGGTAATGGTGTTGTACTTACGTAGAATGTCCATTTTCTTAAAAGATATATATTGAAACATTTAGGGGTGAGATGACATGATATTTGCAACTAACTTACAATGGTTCAGTGTAAAAACAAAGTATATGTGTGTACTTATAAAGAAATAAGGCAGCCCTGGCCAGTATGCTCCATGGTTAGAGCATCGGCTCACACATGAAAAGGTCACAGGTTCCATTCCCAGTCAAGGGCATGTGTATGGGTAGTAGATTCATCCCCAGCCCAGTCTTTTTTTTGAAGGATTCAGGCCAGGTTTGTTTGTTTTTTAATAACCCACATTTGCTTGATTATCCCTCATGATTAGATTCTGATAAGATAATTTTGCCAAGAATACTTTATAAGTATGGACTTCCCATTGCACTTCCTCAGCAGATACATAATGTAATTTTATCTCATTATTGATGATAGTTTGGTTAAGGTGAGTTCGGGATCTTCCAACATCACCATCTTGGACCACCTCAGTGGGAACCTTTCAAACTAATGTCCTTTTGAGATATCACCATTAATCTTTGAGCATTTCCTTGCTTTCTGGCACAAGATATTCTTTATGCTGACCTTGGGCCTATCTTAGACCTGTAATTTCTCTAAGGAACTGAAAATAGTGCTTAGAAACTAGGATTTGGGCAGTATGTATACTCACTACTAGGGGTATCATTGCTTCTCAATCTGTTCAGTAGATACGTATTGTATTATGTATGTAGCTTCAGGAGTTTGTTTGTTTTTTCACTTGTGAATTTATACTGATAATTCTAATTCCATTTTGTATTTTCCCATATTCCATGTGTATTTCCTTTCCCATATAATGAATAATCTGGTTCCTGACAACATCAGTATATTTACCCACTTGCTGTATCATAATAAACACAAAAATGGTTTGGAAATATCAATATCATACAATAACAAACTATCTAGGTTCAGAATGTCTTCAAAGTCCATTTTGTCCTTATATATATTCTACTTGAGGCTATACAGAATACTTGGTTCAAAAGTTACTTGAATTCTTCCTCTTAGCTATCTATGTGTATAAAAGGCTAATATGCTAAGTGTCCATCTGTAATGACATCATATAGCAATGCCCGGCTTCCTCTTCATAGCAGCTAGCCTCCTTGTAGTTTCTTCAGCCCAGGAACACGACTTGCTTTATACCCAGGTGGAAACATTTCACACTGTAACCAAATTTCTGTGAAGTGTTTTCCTGTGCCTCATCTCATTTGATCCTCACAGAAGTCCTGGAATAGGTACACAGGAGACTTGGTAGAATCCTATTTTTCTTTTCATTAGCCAGAAACAGATTTAGAAAGCTTAGAAATTTGACCCAACTGAAAAGAAGTAAGAAATGGTGGACCTTGAAAATGACTTCAGGTTTCTCACTGTGCAGAATATAGTCAAACATTGTTGCAGTTACATATTTTACCCTTTGTTCTCCCTGTGTGATCTACGATAATAATCTGCTTCGTGTTGGTATTTACTGCTGTGTTGCTGACAATTACCTGAAAGAAGTTGAAGTGCTTCACTGGGCTGGAAAAGGTTTAGCTAAATCAGAAAGGTCGAATTAAGCAAGTTTATTCTATATCTATAAAAGGCTAAGTTGACTCGCACATACACAATACATATAAAACTCTTGCTGGTGCCAATCACACACATGTGTTTTCATCTCTCGTTGTCGATCATGAAATTAGTTGACACTTCTAGTATTATAGAGAAAGGGCGAATAGCAATATTAAAATATTTCTTCTAATTAATTTCCTTTTATTGTGCACAAATTCATGCACTGGGCTAGTAGTCGGAACATACTAGTATGCAGCTAAGTTTGTTTGATTTTGTTTGTGTTCAGTTTTAGTGTTTTCTTGTTTTTTATTTATTTTCTTAAACTGTGCACTTTTTAGTATATAAAAACATTAACATGGTTCAGAACTCAAAACTGTGTGGGAAGGTATACACTCTCCAGTGTCACCCCAATAAAATCAATAAAAGGGAAATAATTTAAACATTTTTTTAAAAAGCCAGATATACAATCTCATCTCTTCTGCCCTGTTCCCATCCACTCCCTGTAGTTAAACATGTTCATTTGTTTCTGGTTTGTCCTTTCTATGTTTCTCTTTGCAGAAATCATAAATATAGTCATATCTCCTTTTGTACACTAAAGGAGTACTCTATATTCTGTTTGCATTTTGCTTTTCTATTTTTTTAAGGCACTGACTTCTAGTGTGTCTACCAATATTGACGCTAGACTACAGCATTACAGTAAATTAAACAATAGTGACACTACCTCAGAGTGACTTGATTCACTTTTTTAAACTGATTATCTGATTTTTTTTTAACTTTATCTGGTCATTGGGTATTTTAAGGGTCACACTAATTGAAAAGCTTGTTCTTATCATAATTTATGGCTTTATTTGCCTTGGCAGAATGACATAAAATATACCTGTAGCACACTAAATTCTTTGGGGATTGATTTCAGCACACTCTAAACAATGAGAAAACATACATAGCATCATGGAAATAAGCCTGAACTAGAGTCAGGATAGACTTCTGAGTGGTAATATCCCTCTGGAAGCAATTTAAGTTGACTTCTCAGCATGGTCTTTTAGATTACTCAGGTAGCATAAATTAGGGTTGTAAAGCAACAAAAGGGAGCAGTTTGTGGTCATGTATTTTGAGAGTATAGTTTTCTCCTGCCAAAAAACACTGAAAAAGGCAAATTCCTTTTTGTATTTTGTAGAGGTGAGGTGGTTTTTTTGACTTTGGTCATTTTCTAGCCTGTCCTTATACAGAGTGTAATACAGAGTATAGACTCCTGTCAGCCTTCCTTCCTAAAGCTTAGGGTTGGGCCCTAGGCTTTTTCTTCTGGTTACTGAGCCCCTTGCACCCTCAAAGTGGAATCCTAAGGGTCATCAACAGGATTGAGGATCTGTCACAAGCAGCCAACTTGAGCTCTTGGTGATTTCCTATCTTCTTGTCTTTATTTGATTTTTGACTTCTGAAGATTTTGTTTTCTTACTATCTCAGTGATATATAACAAGTTGAATCTTTGGTTAGGATATCTAATCAGTCATATTTTAGAAAATGGAAACTTTGATAATTCACAAATACAGTAGTAGTATTTATTGGTCTTCAAAGGCCAGTCTTGTCTCAGAATTTTTATAGTTTTTTTTATTTACACAGGACCTAGCCATTCTTTCAGGTTCAACTCATATCATGCCTCCTTCCATCCCCAAAGCTTTCCTTGATTACCTGAGTCAACACTGATCTCTTCTATCAGAGCTGTACCATTGTTTGGCCCTATTGACCAATAGATATTTATTCAAATCAATTCATTCTGGTTATATACACATCTTTAAGCTCTGCTTAATTATCGCAAGTTCTGAATTTACAATAAATTGATTGGTTTAAAAATGTATGCGTTAGAGTAGCAATTTCTTCATGGTCATTCAGATTTGTTATTTTAAGCTTGTTAATTACAACCTTTTGTATTTCCTTTACAGGTATATGAATAGTCTATCATAGATGCATTCTGATTACATAGAAGTTAAACTCAGCTTCTGGTATTATCTCATTGTGTGTACACACACACACATGCACACTCACATATTTACCTACACAATCCATTAACATTCTCATTTTGTTTCTTTTGGGGGTGAGGGGGAAGTTTTTAATTTTTGAGGAAGTTGTTTTTAATTTTTGTTCTATAAAAGCAATAGAACTACATTTCTAGTGCTAAACAGCAATAAAAGGCATAGCCAATTTATTAAATAATAGAAAATATTTTTGAAAACCTATACTTTCATTGTTAGCATTTTGGTAATATTTGTCTATGAGTTTTCATGCTAATTATGGTACTGCTTTTTTATTTAACCTTAGTCCTAACCATTGTCTAGTAACAACTCTGATTTTTTAATTGAAATCAAAGTAATGAAAATAGTTTGTAAATTCAAGCAACACAAGAAAGCCAAATAAGATATGTCTCCTTCCTCTCACCCATTACTAAGACCTTTTCCCCTTAGATTATCACTATAGTGTATAATGTGTATAAATGTATGTGTATATTTATAAGACATAACATATCTTTACACAGGTAGGTTCTTGCTCTACATACTGTTATATACCTACATCTTTTTTTCACTTAATAATACACCCTGCGCACCTTTTTATATTAATGTACATAGACCTATCTAATTACTTTTATCAGCTATCAATACTTCATTATCCCCTATGCCAGCTACTCCTTTATTGATGGTTGATTCTATTGAATGAATATATTTGTGGTTATTACACTTTGATCTGCATCTTAGAAATAGAAAGTTTCTGAACTATTCAGTATAATTTTTGCTACATTATAAATTTCATATTTAATTATTTCATTAAATCTTAATGTTTGTAAGTTATGTTTCCCACCTGATCTCAAAGGAGAAAGGTACTGTAACTTAAATCTGTTGTAAACTATCATGATATCTAATAAAAGAGTAATATGCAAATTGACCCTCACTCCATTACACCCACAAGCCACACCCACCAACCAATCAGGAGCGAATATGCAAATTAGCTAAACTAAGACCACAGAGCTAGAGTTGCCCCAGGCAATGGAGGAGGCCAGGGCCCTGTGGGCCCTGAGCTCTACTCAAGGGTACAAAATTTCAATTATAGAAAATAGACAAGCCCCAGATACCTGCCAGGCTGGGACCTTGGGATGCCAGGGCAACCCAGGCTTCGAGCAGGGGACCAAGGCAACAAAGTTTCAATTATAGAAGTTGAATAAATCCCAGATACCTGCTTCAAGCCAGGCACCCCAATAGGGACCCAAACCCTGAAGGGGCTGTGGACAGGCTGAAACGGCCCTCTGCCCCTCACCCAGGCTGGCAATGCATGCCAGCAGGTGGACATTTCCTGAGGGGTCCCAGACTGCGAGAGGGCACAGGCCAGGCTGAGGGACCCCCCTGAGTGCACAATTTTTGTGCACCAGGCCTCTAGTACACTAATAAAAGAGAAAGATGCAAATTGACTGCACCTTTGTGACACCCACCAGCCAATCAGGAGTGAGTATGCAAATTAATCCAACAAAGATGGTGGGTTAATTTGCATTCACAGGTGCCGAGAGGGTGGGGTGGGACACTTGTGTCATCACTATGGTGACAATGCAGGTGTTCTGCACAGCCCCAGCTGCTCTGGGCCTCGAGGCAGCGTGGGAAGGCAGAAAGGCGGTGCTGGCAACCAGAGGACGGAAGGCCCATTCTTGCACGAATCTTCTTGCATTGGGCCTCTAGTGGAAACATAATAGACATCAACAAATACAGGCATACCTCACTTTTGTGCTTCACTTTATGCACTTCACAGATACTGAATATTTTACAAATTGAAGGTAAGACCCTCCACCAGCAAAAAGATTACAACTTTCTGAATGCTTAGATGATGCTTAGCATTTTTTAACAATAAAGGGCTTTTTAACTAAGGTAGATACATTTTTTAGATATCAGATATTGCACACTTAATAGGCTACAGTATAATATAAACATAACTTTTATATGCACTGAGAAACCAAAAAATTCATGTGACTCACTTGTGATATTTACTTTATTGTGGTGGTATGGAACCAAACCCACATTATCTCCCAAGCTATGTGTAGACATATTTGATTGCTTTGCAGGCAGGTTTGGGGTCAGAGTTTTTTGTTTGTTTTGTTTGATGTGTGTGTGTGTGTGTGCGTGCATGTGCACACATGTGCTTTCATTTAGGTCCACCTTTTTATAACAACATATTGTCTTATTTTATCAATTCAGGTGAGTGGCCACCATGTCCAATCTTGGGCCATTTTTAGAAGGAAATGTAAAAGAAGCATAAGTTAGTTCCAGAGTTAACAACTAGGTTGGAAATATAAGTAATCCACAAAATTGTGAAATAATCATGTAAGGCCAAGTTTTGTCATGGCCCCACATTATATTAGGTTGAGCCATATGAAACTGCTAATATTCAGCCATATTGACCTACAAAAAAGACAGTTTTATATGTGGGTTTTTTTAATCCTCACCCAAGGATATGTTTTTATTGTTTTTTTTAGAGGCAGGGAAAGAAAGAGAGAAGCATTGACTGGTTGCCTCCCATATGCACCTCAATCTAAGATCAAACCTGCAGCCTAGGTATGTGCAGAATCAAACCCACAAACTTTTGGTGTACAGGACGATGCTCCAACCAGCTAAGCCTGGCCAAGGGAAGACAGTTTTATGAGTCAGCCTAATCTGTACTTAGGACTCTAAGGAGAGAAAAGCGAGCTTTTGTAATGGATGGAGTGGGTATCATAAGAGAAGGCTTAGAGTGTGGAATTAGCATAACATCTATTGACGATTATGAGGAAGTATTTTAAGTTATATGAATAACTGAACTTTAAGTTAAACTGAATGTGAAGTGTGGTAGAATAGAAAAGGTTTGAGTATTTTGGGATTATATGCCAAGTTGGGGGTATTTTGAACTTTTTTCTCTCTCTTCAACTTTTATTCTTTATGCCACTGATCCTCAAACTTTCATGTGCATCAAATCAACCTGGTTGGCTGCTAAAAAAAAAAAACAGGTTGTTCAGCCTCACTTCCAAAGTTTCTCATTCAATATGTCTGGGTGCATTGCAGTAATTTAACGTATTCCCAGGTGATAATGATGCTTAGCCACCAGCCTAGGGGCTGTACTTGTTTTCTTTTGTTATTATTACTTGAGTTTAGAGAGAGACGGACATCGATTTGCTTTTGGATCCATTCATGGATTCAGTAACTCTGTATGTACCCTGATCAGGGATCAAACCCACAATCCTGGCATATTGGGACAGTGCTCTAGCCAAGTGAGCTACCTGGCCAGGGCTGGGAACTGTATTTTTGAAGGCTGTTGTTTAAGGCTATAGGAGAGTTAGTAGACATATTTAAGTATGAAAAGCACCATGCAATTGCTTTGATAATCTGTAGGATTTTGCAGAGTAGATTGGAAGGAGTTATTGGAAGTTTACTTTATGAACCCATTATATAAATTAGATAATCCTATATAATAAAACCCTAATATTCAAATCGACCAAATGGCAGAACAACCAGTCACTATGATATGTACTGACCACCAGGGGGCAGACACTCAATGCAGGAGCTGCCCCTTGGTGGTCAGTGCACTACCACAGTGGGAGCGCTGCTTGGCTGACCAGAATAAGCAGCTGCTCCCGCAGCGCAGCGGAAACAGCTGCTCAGAGGGCAGGTCTGGCAGGTCCACAGCCGCTTGGCTGACCAGGATGAGAGACACTCCTACAGTGGCCAGATCCCCACAGGCCATGCCCTCCACAAATCCCATGCACGGGGCCTCTAAGTTATAAGTATACAATTAAAGCTATCCCAAGTTATCCTATACAATGTTACCCACTGTATTCACTTCTCTTAGCTCTGTCACCTGCCCTAACCTATTTACTCTGTGCCCATGTTGAATAGTGAGGAGCCTCTCCATTTTCAGTTTACTCTTCTGTTTTTCTGCCCTTTTATTCTCCTTTCCCAAGCTTTAAGAACCATGTTATGATGTTGTCCGAGCCATAGTTTTTTAAGCATTTTATTCACATTCATTATATTGCTTCTATTTTGGCAGTTTCCTTTTTATATTCTTTTTATTTCAGGATGGGAAACAGAAGCCCAAGATTGTAATCCAGTTAAAAATATTCCTGGGTTCACAACAGATGGAACCCAGACCATCAAATTGGAAGAACCTTATGACTATGGTGACAGATTAGAGAGGCAAGCACCAGATACCTTCATGAAAATTCCCACTAATGAGAGAAATTTCAGTTTGAAGTCAGTTTTTTCACAAGAAGATGATCTTACAGGAGAGTATCTTAGTAAATATGATATATATGGAAATCATTTTGAGAAACATTCAAACCTAATTATACAGTTTGATACCCATTCAGATAATAAGACATATACATATGATGAAAGCATGCCAGCCTTCAATCATATCTCATATGGTATTGTACACAGGAAATTTTATCCTGGAGAAAAGCCTTATAAATGTAATGTGTGTGGGAAAAAGTTTAGGAAATACCCATCCTACGTGAAACACCAAAGCACCCATACCAAAGAGAAATCTTATGAATGTGAAGAATGTGGGAAAGAGTTTAGGCACCTCTCATCCCTTATTGCACATCAGAGAATGCATACTGGAGAAAAACCATATGAATGTCACCAGTGTGGTAAAGCCTTCAGCCAGCGAGCACACCTTACTATACATCAGAGAATTCATACCGGAGAGAAACCATATAAGTGCGATGACTGTGGGAAAGACTTCAGTCAGCGTGCACACCTTACTATACATCAAAGAACACATACAGGAGAAAAACCATATAAATGCTTGGAGTGCGGTAAAACCTTCAGCCACAGTTCATCATTGATTAATCATCAGAGAGTTCATACCGGAGAAAAACCTTATATATGCAACGAATGTGGAAAAACTTTCAGTCAGAGTACACACCTTCTTCAACATCAAAAAATACATACTGGAAAGAAACCATATAAATGCAACGAGTGTTGGAAAGTATTTAGTCAGAGTACTTACCTTATTCGACATCAAAGAATTCATTCTGGAGAGAAGTGTTATAAATGTAATGAATGTGGAAAAGCCTTTGCTCATTCCTCAACTCTTATTCAACATCAAACTACACACACTGGAGAGAAAGCCTATATATGTAAAATATGTGGGAAAGCCTTCAGCCAGAGTGCAAACCTTACTCAACATCATAGAACACATACTGGAGAGAAACCATATAAATGCACTGTGTGTGGGAAAGCATTCAGCCAGAGTGTACACCTTACTCAACATCAGAGGATTCATAATGGAGAAAAACCCTTTAAATGCAACATATGTGGGAAAGCATATAGACAGGGTGCAAACCTTACTCAACATCAAAGAATTCATACTGGAGAGAAACCCTATAAATGTAATGAATGTGGGAAAGCTTTTATTTATTCCTCATCACTTAATCAACATCATAGAACTCATACTGGAGAAAGACCTTATAAATGTAATGAATGTGATAAAGATTTTAGCCAGAGAACATGCCTTATTCAACACCAGAGAATTCACACAGGAGAGAAGCCCTATGCATGCCGTATATGTGGTAAAACCTTCACTCAGAGTACAAACCTTATTCAGCATCAGCGTGTTCATACAGGTGCCAAACATCGTAATTAATGGATATGAAGACTTTAGGTGTTACAACTTAATCATTTAAATTTTATTTTGTACTCTCTCTGTGTTAACACATTCAAAAGAAGTGCAATATATGTTAGATACCACTGAGCAGAAGTATCATAATTGATAATGTGGATATAATCTATTTGAATTTAATGTGAAATTGGAGAAGAAAATTTTTTAATTGATTTTTTAGAGAGAGGAGGGAGAGGTATATAGATAGAAACATCAATGAGAGAGAAACTTCATCAATCAGCTGCCTCCTGCACACCCCCTACTGGGGATCCAGCCTAAAACCCAGGCATGTTCCCTGATCAGGAATCCAACAGTGACCTGGTTGATAGGTTGATGCTCAACCACTGAGCCACACCAGCCAGGCATTCCTTCACTTCTTACCCTTTACTTGATTTATTCCAGTAAGAAACCCTGTGAAAGTAAGAGTATTCAGAAATCTGTAACTCACCAACTCTTACTTTATTTCAAGTACTTTTTAATGAGGCCTTGTGAATGTAACTTGTGAAAGCTTCCATCAAGCAGAGGTTTCACAGAAGAGAGTAGTCCTGGGATAATAGAAAAGCTGTTTTAGTAGGCTTTTAGTTCTTCCCAGCTTTGAAGCCTTAAATATGTAAAAGGTCCCTCTCCCCCTTTTTACTTCCCTTTTCCTATTATGCCATAACTGCCATGTTTGGGGGAGAAATTTGAAAGTATCTTAAAGATTTCTATGTGACCACTGTTTAATTATACTTTCCTTAAATACTAAAGGAAGAGAACCTTAGTGAAACATGATAGGATAGAGAAACTAATGTGTATATAACCCTTAGACATGTACAAATTCAATTTAGTTAAACACAAAAACACCCAAGCTTAAATTAATATTTAAAACAGCCTTAGTTTCACTAAGTTTTGACATCTGTCATCCTGTAGAAAAAAAATGATACTGTTCCATTTTTTTTCCACATGCCTCCTAGTTTTATAACTTAAGGGTATTCTGTGATGTTTTACTGTAGAAAGTCCATTTCTTTCCTTGAAATACATGTTTTTTGAGTGCCTACTGTGCTCAGGGCTCAAACTTCTTAAATTGGGTCCTTTCAGGGCTTCCTGCAGTACTTCACTGCAATTCACTGCTAAATGAAGCAACCAAAAGCTTTCTAAACTGATGAAAGATTCAAGGAAGGATATGAGCTTAACTAGTATGTCATAGGATGAGCATAAGAAACCTAAAATGGGTTGCCAAAGTCGGCCACATATCCTAAAGCAAGGAAGTAATAAAATCTAATGTGAGGAAAAATAAGTAATGGAAAATGAATATGAGTTCAGTGCAGAAAGTGGAGTCAGGAAAAAAAATCACAGTGAGGAAAGTGAATACATAGGTAACTTAACATGAACTATTAACTTGGTTTACCTTAGGAAAAAAACTGAATAAAAAACAAAATTCATCCTGTTGTTTGTAAGAAGAAAGTAAAAATGAAATTATTGATTTTAAAGGAATTCTTGGAATTCATCTTTCTTCATATGGATGAGTATACTGTTCAAATTCAGGGAGAAAATTCATTGAAAAAAGCATTGATGCAGAAATTATCATTGATGCAGTAATCATTAAACAGTAATAATTGAGTCAGAGTCATAAACAATATAAAAGGAAAACTGGCAGAAATGCAAATAGCAATAGGTAAAAATACTATTGCATTTAATATCCACAACATTCCACTGTCAGAATATAAAACCATATTCTTAGAGCTGAGATTTCATCTTGCTCTTGTTTCTTCAGTGCCTTGCATATAGCAGGTGGTCAATATCTGTTAGTTGAATTAATGAATAAGTAGATGAGTAATAAGGTAGATTTAACTGATGGAGTGAAATTGGTAGAATTTTTTGTGCATACATGAAAAGAAAGATTTAACAAATACTATAATTGGTTAAGAACTACTTAAAAATGAAACAATCCCAAGGTATTAATGGGGATTATTAATAGGTCCTAAGAAAGCATGAGATATATTTGCACAGGAAGTTTTCCTGAGCTAGCTGAGGAAAAACTGATATAAAGTCTGGCACCATAAATATCAATGTAAACGTGCATTGACCCATGTGGCTTCATTTGGACATGACTATATATACAGCCTACAGACAAGTGCAGAAGGAAAGACATCTTCAAGGCTTTTGTTGAGTGTTTTCTTCAAGAAGTTGTTGCTCTTCCTTGCCTGTCGTTCATTACCCTGACGTTATGGAATTGCCTTTCACAAATTAAAGATTATCTCCAGGTTGTATAATACTCAAATTATGCTTATGCCAGTGATTAGATTAAAAATAACCATTGTACTTCATATGCAATTTTTATACTGCCACTTTATACCTTACACACCATTTTTCTCCTGGAATGACTATGTGGAGTATTATAGTCAATAGCATCTTTCTTTGCATTAATTTGTATTTACTACTTTTATGTGTTTTGCATAAATAATGCATTTATAAAGTCTTCCATTGGTACACTGAAAGAGATGATCCCCTTATAAAATAATCTAATCTAATAAAAGAGTAATATGCAAATTAACCATCGCTCCAAGACATAAGCCACGCCCACCCGCCAGTCAGAGCAGTTGTATGCAAATTAACCCAGCCAAGATGGTGGCCAGCAGCCAAGGAGCTAGAGCAAACAGGAGGCTTTCGTTGCACCAGTGGTGGAGTTGAAACTGCCTGCTCAAGGCAACAATGTTCAATTATAGAAGCCACAGAGCTGAAGCTAACAGGAGACTTCGTTGCCTGACTAGGCCTCCACTCAAGGCAACCAAGTTTCAATTATAGAAGATAAATAAACCCCAGAAACCTGATTCCAATCAGCCTCGCTGGGACATTGGGTCAATGGGAGCTGTGAGCAGCCTGAAAATGGCCCTCAGCCCCTCACCCAGGCTTGCCACACCCCCAAGGGGTGAGGGTCCCCACTGAGGGGCTTGGGCAGTCTGCAAACACATCAGCCCCTCACCCAGGCTGGCCAGGCATGCCAGCAGGTGGACATCCCCTGAGGGGTCCCACACTATGAGAGGGCACAGGCTGGGCTGAGGGACGCCCCTCCCCCGAATGCACAAATTTTTGTGCACCAGGCCCCTAGTAGAATAATAATAGTGGAGAATCCTAAATCTTTGTGTATTATCCCCACTTTTACAGTTGTCTGTCCTAAATATAAGTTTATTTTCCACAACTTTTTATTATGAAGACGTTCAAATATACTAAAAGTTAAAGGATAAATTACATCTGCCACTTAGATTTAAAAATTCATATTTTGCCATATTTTTCTGAACAATTGGAAAATAACTTAAAGACATGGCATTTCACCTCTATGAATGCATCTCATAAAAAATAAGGACAGTCTTTTTCTTTTTACATAACCACAATACTATTACATATCTCAAGAAATGAATAGTAATTTCCTAATACCTGATGCTTAATCTATGTTTAAATTTTTCCTGTTCAGTCAAATTTCACACACTACATTTTATTGTAATGTTTGTTTCATCTATCTAAAACAGTCTCGCAACTTTGATTTTTTTCTAGGACTTTTTCTTAATGGAGCAGGTCAGTTGTAGAATCTCACATTTAGGATTTAACTGTTGTTTACAACCAGGTTGTTTATCAAATCAACAGATCTGTGGTTTGTTTATCTTGTTGCTGTAGTTTCTGTAAATTAGCAATTAGGACCAAGGTTTGATGTATTTGAGCTAAACATTTTTAACATTAACACTTAACAGATATATGTCATATCAAAAGTCTTATTAATATCTGGTTGCCTCACTATCAGTGATGCAAAATTTGGTCACTCAATTGTAACCACCTTATCTTCCCGATGTAAAGATATCTTTTTCTGTTGCAGTTAATCTATGGACTGAGACCTTGGCAAATTATGCATAGCCTGTAAAGCCACAAACTTTCACCTGGTGGTTTTGGTATGCAATAATGATGATTCTTGCCTGAATCAATTATTTCATGAAGATTTTCAAAATGGTGATTTCTTTTTTATTATTTCTACATTTATTGACTGACATTCTGTAAGAGTGACTCTTCATCAGCTGGACTTCACTTGAGGCAGGGTCGTGCTCAATTCTTTTCCTTTAATTACAAATTGTCATATTAAGGAGTTGACAGTGATGACAAATGATTCAGTGTATTATGATAAATTGTGATCATTTTTTCTGATGCGCAAATTATCCCAAGTTTGGCCAGTTTGAACCCTTCAAGTAGCTCTTATGTCCATCCTTTGACATTCCTTCTCCATCTTTGGGCACTTAATTGCCTTCTGACAGAAGATTTCTCAGGTTCACCTTGCACTTTCAATGCCCCTGATATGACCATTTCTCCAGGAATTCCTGGCTCTTTTTAATAGACATCTGTTTAGAAATCAAGATCTGGGTGCTATGCATGATCATTACTACTGGGGTGTGATTTAGTTTTCATAAAGATGGCTCTACTTGTCTAATAATTATGTAATGGGTCAAACTAGAAGCAAACAACTAAGCATTGTACAACTAAGTGGTAGAGAATAGTCGTGTTATATGTACTAGAAAGCAGAAAACTTCACTACAAGAAATCTGTGCAGAGGCCATTAGAAAAGTTTACAGAGGAAGAAAGGTTGTCAATCTGGCAAGCAGGTTAAACAGAGCAATTAAGAACAACTAAATGTATGACACCTACTATGTTGTGTTTTAGCTTTAACATATTTTGATAATTTACTGTTAAAATCTAATTACACTTCTTTCCCATCATCCCATAAGGCATGTTTCTGATCTAAATTTGAATTCTGAGGATATGTTTTATGCAAATCTAAATATTAGGGATTTTTTGCTAAACTTTTTACTTGGTCTTTAAAACTTTAAGGCAATTAGATTTTATTATTTGTATCTTATACCAATGCACTTGCATATGTGCCTACAAATGTACTTAGTCCTCTTTCTGATATTCTCATGGCTGTATGTTTCACTATAAGATAGAGCCCCTTAGACCACTAGAGCCATTAAAAATGTCAAGCGTGTGCTCTATAGTAATATGGATAAGCTAGAGTCCCAGTGCATGAAATTCGTGCATGGGGGGGTGGGGTCCCTCAGCCTGGCCTGCACCCTCTTGCAATCTGGCTCCTAACTGCTGGCCTGCCTGCCTGATCATCCCTAACCCCTCTGCCTGCCTGCCTGCCTGCCTGATCACCCCTAACCATTTGCCTGCCTGTCTGATCACCCCTAACCATTCTGCCTGCCAGCTTGATCATCCCTAACTTCGCCTGCCTGCCTGATTGCCCCTAATCACCTCTGCCTCAGCCCCGACCACCGCAGCTTCATCCGGAAGGACGTCCAGAAGATCGTTTGGCTGTCCCATCTAATTAGCATATTACGCTTTTATTATTATAGATATGTGTGTAAGCAACATTGAGTCCTCTGTTGCCAGGGCTGACCAGCAGACCCTGAGCAACAGATGAATGAATTACTCCAACACATTTGCTGTGAAAGAGAGGGCTAAGGGACTGCCTGACTAAAGGAACCAGGCGGCCTCAATTGCCTGCCTTGTTAGGCTTTTATTGTAGCAGCAGTTTGAGATAAAGTTTATCTTTTAGATACAGTCAGTAGGGTAAGTAGTATTGGGAGGACACATGTGTTTGTAGTGTCCTTTAAGCAAGGACTCCCAAAGATTAAGCATAAGGATTCCAGTAAACACCCAGGGATCTGCATGTGCACAGACTTGTTGGAAAGGTCAAGGAATAATTAAAGGCATCGCCTTCGGTACTCCCCAATAAATGGTGGGCAGCCTTCCTCACACTTCCCTTTTCTTGGAATGACCTTACAAACTTCCAACCAAGACTCATGCTTTCCCATACTCTGTGTGGGTGCGGAAAGTGATTCTGAAGTCAAATACCTATACGTATACATATCCAATAACAGAACAAGGGTTGGAACCCATTGCTCCAGCACTTAGTTGAGTTCTAACTGAAATGTTAAGTGGAAATTCAGAGCACAAAAAGTATGCATCTGTAATTTAGAAAATATATTTTTATGAAATTAGATCATTGAAAGTTTGCCACCCCTCCCATAGTTTCTTATATTCAAATCTTTAAATGAGAACAGCTCAACAAAGGATGCACTACCTTCAATTTTGTTCTTCCAACCAGCTCTTTCCCAAGTTTCAGAACCATAGTCAATGATCACCTGGAACTCTCTCATAAGTACCTTAAGTGGTTTAATCTAAAACTGAATTGTTTTCACTCCCAAATCTCTTTTTTAATTCATCATAACTTTGAGAGGGAGGCCAGAAGCCACTCTCTTCAGTAGTTATTTTAGTCCTATTGGTTTCACTTCCCATATATTCCAGTTCCTTCTCTACTTCACTTCTGGCTTTTACTCCTCACTCAAGGACATGCTTAGAGGAGAAACATCGATGTAAGAAAGAAACATCAGCCAGTTGCCTTCTATACATTCCTCAACTTGGGATCGAATCCACAACCCAGGTATGTGTCCTAAAAGGAATTGAACTGACAACCTTTCAGTGCACAGGACAATACCCAGCCAACTGAGCCACTCTGACCGGACTTCTTTTCTAGCTTTTAGTCAGCTCTTGGTTAGATTATTCTGTAACCAGGTAAGTGTTCACCCTGCCCCTGATCTTACCCTTTTCAATGCACATTTTTGCCAAAATAACCTGAGACTATCTAACACCACATACTGCTGTATAGGTTAAGTAGTACATTTGACCATGGCATGGTTTGCTTAAAACCCTTCATATCTTCTCATTGTCAGCGCAGTGGGTCTCACTCTCAGCTGCACATTAGAATGTCTTGGGGAGCTTTTCAAAGTACCAATGCCAGGGCCCTTAGTTATTTCATTTGGGATGTGGCCTGGACATCAGTGCTGCTTCAACTCCCCAGGTGACGCTAATGCTCCAAAGTGATTCAAGGGCAGACGCAAGGAAACCAGTTGGGAAGCAATCTTTAGAGAAACGGGTGGTTGAGAAATGACACAACGCTGGATATATTCTGAAGGCAGGGTCCATAAGACGTGCTAATGAATTAGGTTGGAATGTGAGACAGAGCAATTAGGCTGTCTTTCCTACTGGAGAATGTGCCCCTACAAGGGAGAGACTCATTCATTTTTGACTCTCATACCAAACACAGTGCCCTCAATAAGTTTAATGCATCTCCTCAGGAACATTTGCAAAATAATCAAGATCATACTTACTCTGCCCTGGACAGCATTGCTCAGGGGTTAAAGCGTCACCCATGTACCAAAGGGTTGCAGGTTGGATTCCTGCCAAGGGCATGTACCTGGGTTTCCAGCCCATCAAGGCAAGTGCAGGAGGCAACCAATTGATGTGTGTCTCACATCAATTTTTCTCTCTCCATCCCCTTTTTTACTCATGCTTCCACTTTAAGGATCAATGGAAAAAAATATCTTTGGGTGAGGTTTAACAATATAATAAAAAAAATCGTACTCTCAGAAAAAAACTTATTTTACACATCTGTCTCAAACTGTAAAGGGTTTGGGGTTTTGCCCCACTTAAAAGATAATATGGATGCTGACAGAAGACCTGAGACTCCTGGGTATTAGACAAGAAACTTTATTACTCATGACAAAAGCAGTAGCTGGACTTCACATTTAAGCTGATTACCTTTGCCTGCCCCACCCCCACCCTGACTCCCCACAAGAGGGTTAACAGGTGGGCCTAGATGGATTCCAGCACAGGACCTCATTACAGGAAGGCAACACTGCTCAGGGCCCATGACAGATTGCCTCTCCCAAAAGAGCCCTTTCTAGTGTAGACTTTCCCCTCTGAGAATTCAGGGAACCATGTAGCTTATAAACGAGGAGATAGGAAGCAAAATGAAGTTACCTGTTTCAAGCATACAGGTAGATGTTTTCCTAAAGAAAAATCTTAGGTCAGCAAATCAGAGGTATCCTCAAAGGTTGGGAAGTAATAATCTCCTTACACTGTACATTAAAAGCTACACCAGGGCTACTATATTCATTCTGAGCATCAGATTTTACACTAGAGTATAATACATTAAGTTTACATTAAATGATTGAAAAAATTAGAAGAATATTTCCTGACATGAAATTCAAATTTGTTAAAGTTTTATTGGAACACAGCCACATTCATTCATTTAAGTATTGTCTATGACTGCTTTCCTGCTATAAGGGCAAAGTTGTGAACCATAAAAAGCAAAGTCTAAAATATTTGCTATTAACCCATTATACAACAAGTGAGCCTACACTGCTTGTACACAATGGGTGGGGGTTGGCTAAGCCAAACAGCAGGCCAATAAAAGCAACAACACTCCTAGCACGGAGGTGAGGGGAGTGAAAGTGTCCCAAAATAAGTCAATTCAGATATTTTTCAAAATATTTTTTTATTGATTTCAGAATGGAAGGGAGAGGAAGAGAGAAAAACAATGATGAGAGAATCATTGATCAGCTGCCTCCAGCACGCCCCCTACAGGGGATGGAGCCCACAACCCAAGTATGTGCCCTTGACTGGAATCGAACCCGGGACCTTTCAGTCCACAGGCTGACTGAGCCAAACCCTCTAGGGCAGGATTTTTTTATTATTATTATTTAAATCCTTATCTGAGGATATGTTTTCACTAGGGGCCCGGTGCACAAAAATTTGTGCACTCGGCGAGGGGAGGAGGGGGTCCCTCATCCTGGCCTGTGCCCTCTCACAGTCTGGGACCCCTCGGGGGGGATGTCCACCTGCTGGCATGCATGGCCAGCCTGGGTGAGGGGCTGAGGGCTGTTTTCAGGCTGGCCACAGCCTCCTCAGGGTTCGTGCACTGGGGGGT